>CAIGQQ010037999.1:4168270-4185228 GCA_903798035.1 Danio albolineatus | reverse complement strand
GTGAGTAGTTTACCGTGAGTAGTTTACCGTGAGTAGTTTACCGTGAGTAGTTTTAAACATGCACTTTTGCTTGATTCCATCTTTAGTGCTTTATCTCAACATGAAGTCATGACTTTATATCAAAGATGCCCAAACTAGGACCCGCGGGCCAAATTTGGCCCATTCTAACCTTTAATTTGGCCCACCATTCTATTTGAGAAGAGAGGGAGCATGATGGGTTGGTGGTCAGGACAAATATCTTTGAAAATGATTGTCATTTCGAATTCAACGTAACCTTTTGTTTGTTTGTTTTGTAATATCTTTAGTTTTGTATATTCATCAAAAAAAAAAAAAAAAAACATAAATAATGTCACTCGACGGATATCAGGCAATGCACAAGACATCAGTGAGCAAATCAATGCAAAGGCAGGTGCAGCTTAGTGTATATTGCATTCATTAATATAATTTAATGCAATGCTTTCTAGTTATTTTTAAATATTAGGAAATAAATTAAGAGATTACTCATGGAACTTTTATGTACCTTCGGTCCACAGCCCTCAGTTAAGTTTGGTTTTTGGCCCTTCATAAGAAAAAGATTGGGCACTCCTGCTTTATATGCTTATTTTTTCTTGTCTTCTGTGATTTGCTGAGTAGAATAGTCAGCCCGATACGTTTTAAACATAATCTGAATAGTATTTACCACAGATACTTTCACTCTATTCGCACCACTTGTTACTGGAGTGTGATTTTCAATGTTGTGATGGTGGGTGTTCCTGCAGGTATGATTCACTGACCGGTGTGCCTTCAGTCCAGAGAGCGCTGGCCTTCGAGAAAGGAAGCGTTCTGTTCAACATCGGAGCTCTTTATACTCAGATCGGAGCCAGGCAAGATCGTTCCACCCTAAGCGGCATTGAGGACGCCATCGACGCTTTCCAGAGAGCAGCTGGTACTGAACAATCTGAAACAGTCAGATTTTAGGAAATGCACAATAATGTATCACACATTTATAAGCTTGTGTGTGTGTGTTTGCAGGTGCATTTCTCTACCTGCAGGAGAATTTCTCTCACGCTCCAAGCCTGGACATGAGCGGCTCTGCACTGAGCATGCTGGTCCGGCTCATGGTAGCTCAGGTAATAAGAGCAGCTCCTAGAAATTAAATGTACATTTTAGAGTGTGTCTTATTTTGTCATTCGTTCATGCACTAAGTCTTGAATTTCTGGGCTCATAATGCACAGGTTCAGGAGTGTGTGTGTGAGAAGGTCCTACTGAACATGCCGGAAAACCACCTGAACGTACTTCTGCAAGCCGCCCAGGAGGCCGCCAGGGTGAAAACACACACACTCACGCACATACACTGCAATGTACTTTGTCAAGAGTTCACACTCAGCTGATGATTGATTATAAAGCTTGTTTGGCATACTGTCCCGGGAGAGAGCCCTGAGCTTATAAGATCCTCGAGCCCGGGGCTCCCTCCTGTTTGCAGGGCGAGAGGAGAGTTTGAGCTCAGGTTGATCAGGAGATTTTCCCTGCGGGTAGTTAATGAACAGATAGTGATTGCTCTTAAGAGATAACTACTTACTAGGAGCATGTCTATGGTGCCGTTAGGATGGATTAGTCAATTAACTTAAGTTGCATGTTTTTGGACGGTGAGAGGAAACTGGGGAACCCGGGGGAAACCCACGTGAGCACGGGGAGAACGTGTAAACTCTGCACAGAAACATCAGCTGGCTTGGTAAGGACTAGAACCAGTGATGTTCTTGCTGTGAGGCAACAGTGCTAACCACTGGGCCACCGTGCCACCCATCTAGGAATGGAGGAGGTGTAGGAGTGTAAGGGGGGATTCTTCAAAATGAAGATGGCTGTGATATGGAGCTTAGGGTATTTATAGTGACTTAGGATCCGTCTGATTGGTGAATCATCAATTGAATAATGCGGGTCCAGCTGCAAGCAATCATCAGCACATGATCCTCTCCAAATTAGTTTATAAATAAACTTCACTTATCTTTATGGGGACTCTATATTGATGTAATTATGTCTCCACTGTATATTAGATTAGATTTAACTTTATTGTGATTACACATGTAGAGTACAGGGTAACAAAATGCAGTGCAAGTATAAGCAGTGCAGCAAGGATAAAGAATATACCGTATTTTCTGGACTATAAGCTGCTACTTTTTTCCTAGGATTTGAACCATGCGGCTTATACAAAGGTGTGGCTATTCTGTGGATTTTTCTTCCACCGCTAGGGGCGCTCTAACAGGACGAAAGATAGACGAAAAATCAATGGACTATGCTACTTTTTCTTTAGCAGGTAGGACACGCACAACAAATTACTAACTGGTAATTATTTTCAAATCCTCGCCCCTTCATCATGGAAACCACACGAAGAAGTTCATATGATGCAAGTTTTAAGTTGAAGGCCATTGAGCTTGCTACCCAGGAGGGAAACCGCGCTGCTGCACGCAAGCTTAACGTTAACGAATCTATGGTGAGACGTTGGAGGCAGCAGCGGGAAGAGCTCATGCAATGCCAAAAGTCGAGAAAAGCTTTCAGAGGACATAAAAGCAGTTGGCCTGAACTTGAAAATGTCCTGGAAGACTGGGTGAACACACAGAGAGCGGGTGGCCGAGGTGTATCTACTGTACAGATCCGACTGAAAGCCAAAACAATCTGTTCGGATACATACATGTACAGTTCCACTACAAAATTGTTCTGTACATGCAGCAAATTTCAAAATTGTCAACATAGACATCTGCGGCTTATAGCCCGGTGCGGCTTATATAACTTTTTTTATATATTTTTTAAAAAATTAAGCGGATGCGGCTTATATACAGGTGCGCTCTATAGTCCAGAAAATAAGGTATACGTGTTATAACATACAGATATGTAGGTTTATGAATAAGGTGGGCTGATAAGTACTAAAGATGATAAGATATAATATACAAGTGTACTTACTATGGAAATACTATGCATTTTAAATTAGATAATAGATGCGTGTGCACTAGCGGAGAAACTGAACATACTTTACAGATGGATATGATTAGATCAAAATGATTAGATTGAAAATTGTAGTCAAGGTGTAAAGTTATATATAATAGTATGAGTACGAGTAATAGTTCAATATGCTGTGTATTCTCTCCTCTACCCGTAAACCCAACCCTCATAGGAAACAATCCACACTTTTCAGATTTTCAGAATACCAAAACAATGTCTTCATGAGGTCAAATGTACTGGTATTGCCATACTTGTAGGGACATTTGATTACCAGTGTAAGGAATACAAGATATGTACAGTGGAGGAAGTAAGTATTGAACACGTCAAGTTTTTTCCTGGGAGTAATATTTCTAAAGGAGCTGTTGACATGAAATTGAACCAGATTTTGGTAAAAACCCAGACTATATAAACATAGAAACATGTATATTTATCAGTGTTTGGGCAAGCTACTTGAAAAATGTAGTGAGCTAAGCTAATAGCTACTCTACTTAAAATATAGCTTAACTACACTAAAAGCTATCCTCTGGGAAATGTAACAAGCTAGTGATCAATAAAACAGTCAATGAAGCATGAGGCAGAATTGTTCAGTTCAGTTATTTACTGCAATTAATATGTGTTAAACAGAAACTAATTATAGAAACATTACATAACAGCAAAAAAAAATTAATCTATAAAACCAGGTGTTACACATTTTCAATACTATAGTAATTGATAGTAATTGATAGTAAAGGTATATATATATATATATATATAAAAGCATTATATTGTGTATATATATTTACAACTCTTTATTAATGAATTAAACTACATAATGTAGTATCATTAACTATCATGAACTAATAGTAATTACCATAGTATACTTTAGCAAAGTACCACAACAAATTAATTTGAGTACTTCACTATTGTGTAGTTCAAAAACATTAGAGTACTTACTATAAATGATTAAAGTATTTTTTTTTTTTTTCAGAATTACTGTTATTGCATCTAAACATGTGCTTCTCGGGGCATGGTCATGAGGAGTCCTGCTTCAGAAATAACTCTTCTCCTTAAGTCATTTTTCCATCAAGCCTAATTGGTTGGTGACTTTACAGACCAGAGCGAGAGGTGGCAGTAACGCACCAAAATGTTTGTTGTCGACCACTGTAAAACAGGTAGAAGAAGAAATCTTTAATCTCGCCATCATGTGGATTTACTTTCATCGGCTAGACACCGGCCTTACAGCTCTGTGAATGTCGATGCCGTCACTTATTGATCCGTGATCGGTAAATGTAGCTTGTGTGGACACTACTTTGTTACTTGACTAAAAAAATACCTTCGCTACTGAAAAGCTATTTGATTTAGAAAGTAGCGACACTACCGCCACGTTACTGAGAAATGTAGTTAAGCTAGTAGCGTCACTACTTGTAGCAACGCTACTGCCCAACACTGATATTTATTTTTAAAAAATAAAATAAAAACTTAATTTGTATTCTCTATTGGGTTTGGGTCAGGTGGTTGGCTGGGCCATTCTACGGCTTGATTTTCTTTCTCTGAAAGCATCTGAGTCTCCTTGGTTGTGTTTTGGATCATTGTCTTGCTGAAATGTCCACCCTGGTTTCATCATCATCCTCCTTGTTACGGCTGCTGCCTGTTTTTGCTTGTGTGTGCGTTATTTGCAAATTGGCTATAAATATAGACCGAGATTGAGCGGGGAGAGGAGACTTCACTGCCAGCCATCAACCTTCATTTATTTTCTTTAGTTTCTTGTTGTTTTTTCCTTAAGTCTTAGTTTATTATGCTTTGTTAATTGTTGGGTTGTTAGTCTTATGTTAGTGTTGTATATTTGTTGGAGAACGGGAGTTTTGATTCTTTATTCAATCTTGCTTAGTTGTTACACATGATTTTGATTTGATTTGTGATGTTGTAATAAATTTACTAATTAGATCATTTGATTCATGTGTACTCTTTATGTTGCGTTCCTTTAATGGATTAATTATTTTGGGTTTAAAAAAAAAAAGGGTTCATAAAACTCCTGCTAACGTAGATGCTGGACTGAAGCAGCTGATGTTCATTTACACTGAGAAAGGGCAGAGGGTTGCTGAAGAACTACTGAGAGATTTCAGCTGCTGTCTGGGTTTTCACTTCCGGAATACACCTCCCTTTCTTCATGTGTTCATTACTTTTCCTTGCGCCATTTCATTTTAATTCACATTACTTCATTTGTAAACTAATTAGGTTTGTTTTCTTTGCAAATATGGATTTATTTGGTTCTTACCAACATCTGATGAAAATTTCAAGTCAACAGCACCTTTAAAAATATGTTTTCTGAGAAAAATTGTGATGTGTTCAATACTTATTTCCCCCACTGTATGTGAATGAATGTCTTAATAAGTGTTTGTGAATGTGTGTTTGTAGGTATCAGACGTGTATTCTCTGGTTCTTCAGGCGATGTCTGTGCCGTTACTGAAGGATTATGTTCCCTTCTCCTGGATCTCTATGGTTCAGGTCAAAACGCATCATTTCAGAGCGCTGGCGCATTATTACACTGCTGTGGCGCTGTGTGACTGCTCAGGTAACTGTGTGTTATTGACTGATAACATCATGCCTGCATTACTGCTCAAGTGTTTGGAGTGAGAATATTTAATCTCAATGAAAGAAGTCTCGTCTTGTTAGCAGAAATGCATGTATTTGAAGAACAATAAGGTCAAAATATTAAAGGGGTGGTCCAGAGTGTATTTTTAAAGCTTGATTGTGTTTATGGGGTGCAAAGCAACGTGTGCTCATGCTTAATTTGTAGAAAATCAGGTTATTTTTTCCTACGTCTTACTTTGATTATATACAGAACTCAGCTAACATGAAAACCACTGTCATATTTCCTAGTTCCTCTGAAAGCTGCCCTCAAGAGGCTCTGATTGGTCAGCTAACATAATGTGCTGATATTCGCGGATTGGCTCCATGTCACCAGAAAGCATCCTGCTATAACATTACAGCACATCTAACCACAGCCCTTCACTGCGCATGGTGTATGCTTGTTACCCTGAATGGTTTATGACATCATTAACCAGGATGTATTTGTTTGTAGTCCCCAAACTTCGTTCGTTGTAGGCTAAGCTAACTTTGAGATTCTTACATTCAGAGTTGTTGTTTATGTTCACACAGCTACATTACACATCAACTAAAGTTTAACATATGATATCATAGTGGACCACCCCTTTAAGTCGTGCAAAAAACACTTTTATAAAGGGTTTAAACACAGTTGTGTGGGAACTGTGAATATATCCAGCCTCTAATGATGTACATTGCGTCCGGAAAGTATTCATTGCGCTTCACTTTTTATGTTACAGCCTTATTCCAAAATAGATTAAATTCATTTATTTCCACAAAATTCTACACACAATCCCCCATAATGACAATGTGGAAAAAGAGTTTTTAAAATTGTTGCAAATTTATTAAAAATAAAAACCTGAAAAATCACATGTACATAAGCAAATAACAATATCAGCGCTATTATTAATTTATGCAAATTATAAGCATAAACAATCTTTCAACACAATTGTATTGCTTCTGAATGTGTTTTGTCTAAAATTACAGAAGACTGATATTGTGTTCCAACAACCAATACAGGTGTCGGGGATGAAGATGATGAAGGTGCAGAAATTAAAGCTCTCGCTCAGGTTCACACCAGACAGCCAGAAAAACTCAATCTCCAGGATCCCGAGGACAAGCGGAGACTCGGTTTGTGTTCTCTGATCTCAGAATTAAAGGGGTCGCACACCAGAAGCGCTGCTTGGCATGCATTTTAGAATTCTAAACATAAGCCGCAAGTCGGCGGCTGTCCGCAGCGCCACAGGACACTGGTCATATTTCTGCCACGCCACAGAGCACCATCTGATTAATTTCATTTTAAATAACGTGCAAACGTGCACGCCTGGTGTGCGATACTTCCGACTGTTGGTGTGCGACCGGCTTTAGAGTTTCAGCACAGGCTAACATATGGTCATTTTCGTATACTAATGTAACATCTTCAACCCAGGCTCCTACTGAATACGTAGTCCTATGTACGTTTCTGGAGGCTGCAGAATACATCCCGGAAGGTACATCATTTTGCACTTTTTGTTTTCGCGAATCCACGAGAGGCTGCTGTGTACGCTTTTTGAGATCTCAAATGTCTCTCGCGAGTGCCGTTCGCGCCTGCTGTTCTCACGTAAACCCACTAGAGGGCGCTGTCGGCTGACTGACTGACTGACTGACCAATCGACTGACCCACCCTCCTCCTTCCCTAAACCCAACCAAAATTTTATCGACTGACCCACCCACACACTTCCCTAAACACAACCAACAACTTTTAAAAAAGCAATCCAGAAAAAATAAAAAGCCCTCGTCTCATTTTTACCACGTTTTCAGATTTTACCGCGTTCTCACCCTGTTATTTACTGGTTTATTTTATTTGTTAGTTTCTGTTTTTGTCTTACCTGCTTTGCGGTCAACTCTGCTCTGCATCTCAAGTCTGCCGACGAACACGGTGAGCTAACAGGACAGACTGGTTGCATTGGGAAAGTCATCCACACGGATGCGATCGGTCAGCTGGTAAGCGCGAAAAGGAACGGCGTCACACCGCATTCGTTTAAAATATGAAACACAGCCATACGTACCTCTGACTACATAATGTGCGGCCTCCAGAAACGTTTGTGGGACTACGTTTGCACAATGAGCCTGTGTTGAACATCTTGGGTCATTCGGAGTAGGAGGGGTGATTCTTCTGCAGGGGGGATTTGAAGTCATGTCAAGTATTGCACGATAAGTCGATATAATGATTATTGTGACAGGCCCACTCGTCTGACAATAAAGTGCTGTCTATCTATTATCATGTCACTCTCAAGGTAAAGCTCACCTGCGTAAAGCCATCATTCGTCACGAGGAGGCTCTGCGTCTTCACGGCGTGTGTAAAATGCTCAGAAAGATGGACATCCTGCAGGAGGTTTTGTCTGACGCTCACACGCGCTCACTGGAGAAATACTCGGACATCGATCAAGAAGACGATTTCTGTGAGGTCGCAGAGGCTCCAGAGATCCAGTGTGAGTGTTTCACCTGTTATACACACATGAAAATGACATGTTGAAGTTAAATGATTGCCAATCTTCACTGTTTGGGGCACAGATTTAAGCTTGGTCTCATTTTAAAGAAGACAGATGTCAGATCGTAGCTGAAAAAAATGTTCAACAAGTTTAAACAAACGTTATGTGCCTTTAAGTTTAGGTAAATAATAAAACCTTGAATAAATACTGTAATATTTTACATAAAATATGAACACTACCTGACAAAAGCCTTGTCGTTGTTCCCAGTTGTAAGAGCAACAAATAATAACTCGACTTCTAGTTGATCATTTTGGAAAGGTGGCAGAAGGTTGATTTTTCAGATAAACCATCTGTTGATCTGCATCCCAATCATCACCAATACTGCAGAAGACCAACTGGAACCCGCATGGAGCCAAGATTCTCACAGAAATCAGTCAAGTTTGGTGAAGGAAAAGTCATGGTTTGGGGTTACATTCAGTATGAGGGTGTGCGAGAGATCTGCAACATCAACAGCCTGAGCTATCAAGACATTTGTGCTGCCCATTACATTACAAACCACAGGAGAGGGCAGATTCTCCAGCAGGATAGCGCTCCTTCTCATACTTCAGCCTCCACATCAAAGCTCCTGAACACAAAGAAGGTCAAGGTGCTCCAGGATTGGCCAGCCCAGTCACCAGACATGAACATTATTGAGCATGAAGATGAAGGAGGAGGCATTGAAGATGAATCCAAAGGATCTTGATGAACTCTGGGAGTCCTGCAGGAACGCTTTCTTTGCCATTCCAGATGACTTTATTAATGCGTTATTTGAGTCATTGCAGAGATGTGTGGATGCAGTCCTCCAAGCTCATGGGAGTCACACACAATATTCATTCTGTCTCCACTGCAGCATGACTGTATATTCTATACTGGACATTATTTCTGTTCAGTGACGAGACTTTAGTCTAAGCAGAGTCAGACCGCACTGTCCTCTCTATATCAGTCAACATCAAGACATGATCATATTTTATTGTGGTAAAAAGCGTAATCTAGAGGCCTTCGCCTTTCATATAAACCACTTCTGATACCAAATGATCAACTAGAAGTCCAGTTATTATTAGCTGTTCCTAAAACTTGGATAGGCGACAAGACTACTGTCAGGTAGTGTATTTTACAAAACCTGTTTTAGCCTAAAATTGACGTAAAAATCAAAGTTAAATATCTGAACAAATGATATTCCAAATTTGATGAGGATATATCGAAAGATGAGCTTACAGTAAGATTTTTTACAATACCAAACATGACCACCAAATGACATTTAGTTTCCATTGATGACCATGCAAGAGCTTGCCTATGTTTTGAGGAATATTAACTGTATAGTTTCATACTTTTAACAATATTTGTAGACAAAGTCTAAAGTAGTTAGACTTCAGGCAGTTTGGTGGTATTTGATTTGATTTTAGCCTCTAAAAAAACAGTTTTAAAAATTGTATATTGGATTGCTGTAGCAAAGTTATGCTTTACAAGTCTGATGAGTATTCTTGTTGCAAATGAATAAATAACTGCTGCTCTGTAACACGTATCAAAAATCAGTCACCAGTTATGAAAACGAGACATTAGGATTTCAAATGATATATATCTTGTTATGATTGTTATTAATTATTTTTTCCACAATGATGCTTCTTGTACATCGTCTTTCTATCTTTTGAGAGAAGCCTGTGTCACTTACGGTCCAAAAGAAACCTGCTGGTTGAATGAAAGTAACTTTAAAGGGCACCTATGACAATAATCCTCTTTTTCAATCTGTTTGGACAGAACTGTGTGTAGATATAGTGTGTCCACAGTCATATTGGAGTGATAAAAACCCAACAAGTCTCTTTTCCCATTTTGAGGCCCACCGCAAGGTGACGTAGGAGTGCAGTTTTCCGAATTGATTGACAGGTACAATGTTTCTATAATAACATGTACACAGAACATTTTTTTGCAAATAAACTGGGATTAAATCATCTGTTCAATTCTCTGTATTTTATATGAGTTTAAATGTTTTAAAACAGTGCATGGCTATAATAAAGACAGTAAAATCGCTGTATTTCTTAAACGCTATAATCACCACGGCCACACGGTGTCAGTAAACGCTAATAAGTGTTTGTGTACTGCAAACAGCATTTGCGTGTGACTCATCGTTTCAGAAAGGCTTGAATAAACTCCACCACAAGTACATCAAATAAACTTACTTTGGTATTTTTGACTAACGAGCTGTATTTCAGCTTTCATCCAAGTCTGTCACTGACTGCTGTTTATCTAATGTAAGCAGACATGCATGTGAGAATAGTGGGCGGGGAGAAGCAGCTCATTTGCATTTAAAGCCACAGGCTACAAAAACAGCTACACTAGTCCGACACCAAAATGATCAGATTCTGGAGGATATAATAAATAATCTGGTGGGTATTTTGAGCTGAAACTTTACAGATAAATTCAGGAGACACCAAAATGTTCATCTTACATCATGTAAAAGGGGTAAAATAGGTGCCCTTTAAGTCAGAATTTGCCAGGAGTATGAATAATTATGGTAACTAATTATGTAAACACAGCCATAAATCTTAAACCTGTGCTGTTTCTCCTACAGCTCACACACAGCAGAAGCCTGATATCAAAGCTCCAGATTTCAGTGTGGTCAGAGTGACTGATATTTTCCACAGACTGGTAACGCTCACATTCACACACACACAAACACTGGAACAAACCATTGATGTTCAAGTATAATAGTGTGTAACATTCACCTCTGTGTGTGAAGGGTCCGCTCTCTGTGTTTTCTGCACGCAACCGCTGGACGAGGCGTCACGTGTGTTTGGTTCGAGGAGAGGCGGGGCTTGGGCTCACGCTGCGAGGTGATTCGCCGGTTCTGGTTGCTGGGGTGTTGCCAGGTGGATGTGCTGCGGTAAGAGAGCGAGATGTTTAAAATGTTGTTTTTTGAGACATCATGCTTTACCTGAGAGCATTTTTGGCTTTAGTTAGTTAGTTACTAGTTACCATAATTAAATTACAAAGAGATTACTTTCCATTTTAGGTAATTTACATGTTATGTATAA
This sequence comes from Danio albolineatus, assembly GCA_903798035.1. NCBI lineage: Eukaryota > Metazoa > Chordata > Actinopteri > Cypriniformes > Danionidae > Danio > Danio albolineatus. The sequence goes on along the minus strand of CAIGQQ010037999.1, from coordinate 4,174,133 downwards.
TGTAGTTGCCTAAAATATTTTAGTATTTGTAATATTGTATTAGTTAATGCATTACCTAATATGAACAAACAACGAACACTACATTTATTACCGTATTTCTTTCTTTATGGTTAATCAAAAATATGGTTGTTCTTTATTAATTCTTGTTAATTCATAGTGCAGTAACAAATGTTAATTAGAATTAGTGTTTTATTTTATTCTAGTATTTTATTTAACTCATTAGCATAAATTAGTATTTTATTAATGCCTAAGTAAATGTTGAACTATGATTAATAAATGCTGTGCAAGTGTTCTTCATTATTAGTGCATATTAGTAAATAAATTAACATTTACTAATGAAACCTTATTGTAAAGTGTGACTGTTGTTACTATTTAATGTGTGTGTTACAAGGAGAAGTTGAGTTATAAGGATATTGAGTTTTTTTTTTTCAGTTTTGTAAGTAAAAATGCATGTGAGGTATAAAATACATTATGCCTACAGAAAGTCCTCATAAACCACCAATACCAACAAGTGTGTACTTGGGTTTGGAGGTTTAGGAGAACAGAAATGTGTATGATGATATGGGTATGACAGGGTTTGTAACATTGAGGGGGTTTATGAGGACATGCCTGATGTCCTTGTTGCTCAACGTGTTTAAAAATACAAAATTTGTCACATTTCCTGTGAGGGTTGGGTTTAGGGTTAGGGCCTTGTAAAAGGCGTTTTATTTATAGCTTAATATACATTACACTAGTGATGCTTAACATAACCGATTAACCGTTAACTGAAAGGGTGTATCTGTAACTGATCAATGGTATCAGTTAAACGATTAAAAAATATTATTTGATATATTTTTAAAGTTTGGCTGCATAAGGGGCCGATCACAGCGAATGTGTTTTATGCGTTGAGAGGCGCATCCTTTGAATGGTTTACTAATGTCCGCGAGTGTTTTGAGTGCTGATTATGCACCCTGCATGCCTCACGTTTTTGCTGTTGCGCGCTGTGTGCTCGTAATTGAGATAAGTCAATTCTGAGCGGGAAAAGCGTGTTACGTCAGTTGCATCTTTTTCATTCTTCAATCAAATAAAAGCAGAGGCAGGGTTTCTGTTGAGGTGACAGCAGTGTTTGTGCTATCAAGACGAGTACGAATAACGTTTAATGATGGAGGAAAGCGCTTCGCAACATTAAGGCAGTGTGGTGCACCTCGTGTTTTTGGAATAGAAAGGCGCGCTCGGTGTGATCAGCCCCTGTATGCAACATATTTATTCATTTGCGGGATGGTAACATGTGCAACCACACGTGCCGACAACACCTTTGCCAAAGGATTAAAATGAAAGAAGAATATTGCAGTTTGACACAGACGAGTTGCCAAACCAGCGCTGATGCTGACCGCCTCTGTCCTGGATCTGCGTCATAAACTCAACAAATAGGCTATAGTTTTGATAATTTAGTGTACAACTAACAAACCAACCCTTTTTCTATTTAGAAAATTACAGTTATTAATTTAGGAAAAAAAATAAAAAAATTTAAACAGCCTGCACAGCTTAATCTACCAGTCAAACAAATCCAAATATGTTCTTGATTTTTGCATAATGATAACTCTGCACCAAACTGAGGCTTTCATTTTACAGCCTATAAAACATGTAAATTAATGCAATATTATATGTAGACAACAAAATCGTAATATGCTATAGTAGCCTTTACATTTCCAAAAGTCAACATATGAGCCTAAGGTCCACTTCACACACATAAACCGCGAGTGAGACGGAGGTAATAAGTCATAACCATAAGACATAATCGCTAAACCATTGGTCTCACCTGCAGCTCACACCTGCATAGTAGTCTCTGGTAGTCTTGAACACCTTGATTAGTTGGGTCAGTTGTGTTTGATTAGGGTTGGAGCAAAACTGTGCAGAGCTGCAGCCCTCCAGGAATCCAGTTTGAGACCCATGCTCTAAACTAATGACTTCTGTTAAAAATGTTGACAGAGGTTTTGTGAGATAATAATAGCAGCGGAGCATTAATTAAAGGCACATTTTCCGTGAAGCGATCGATTTGAGGTAGCCTGATATTTTTATTTGATGAAAAAAAAAATACCTTGATTGGAAAAACAGCCTGTGCCGGTTCTTCAAAAGCATCCAGTCAGTGTTTTGTTTCGTAATCTAAATTTGTCATTTAAATGAAAAATATCTAGGGCAGGACTATCTTTTTTTATTCTTTTTATTAAGTTTATTCTTTTTTCTGCTGTTGGAAACACTGCAGGTGCGTGAAGACGCTCTGTATGCTGTTTGCATAAAAAAAAAATCAGTATTGTAAAATGAAATAATTATTGTGTCAGACACAAAATAGACAATTTTTTTATTAAATAATAATTTAATATTAATCTGACCAGTTAATGGTTAATATTCGGTTAACAAGCGGCGGTTGTTGGTTGGCAAAATTAACCAAAATGAGCATCCCTACATTACAGCTATGGGGAGCGTTCATAAACCACCAATACCAACGTGTGTTTCTGTGTGTGTGTTTTGTGACACAAACAGGACACAAATCTGTATAATGACATGGGTATGACACCGGTATTATATGAGGACACTTATAAAAAACTTAGAAATCACACAGAATGAGCTTTTCTTTAGAAAGTAAAACTACACATTATGGGCAGTAGAACATACTGTTTGCACAGTTTTAAAACAAAGTAAACTGATGTAATGTCCCAACAATTCACAAAAACAAACCTGTGTGTGTGTGTGTGTTGTAGGAGGCAGGGCTGCGTGAGGGGGATTATATGGTGGCTGTGAACGCTGTGGACTGCAGATGGGCTGAACATGCAGAAGTGGTTCATGCGCTGAAGAGCTGTCCAGACAGAGGACTAGAGCTGGACATTATCACACTGCAGACTCATGAGGTACACACACACACCTGTAGAAAACAAAATATCGGCTCTTTATGGCTCCTCTGTATGATATATTAGTGAGAATAAGGAGTCCAAACCTCTTCAGCATTACGGATGTATTCGTTGAACAAAAATATGCAGTCTGAGGCAGAATACTGCAGATATTTGTACAACCAAAAAGTAAGAAATCTGAGGTGTGGAATTAGTGTGTCGCGAAAAACAGTATGTTTAAATTAGTATTCCAAAGTTACCCAGATGTTTTACTATTTACAGTAGAAACTGGAAGTGCAGATTTCTGTGTACTCTCAATAGTGCTCAAAATTCTTCCCGTGTTGGACATGAATTTAATTAGAACTACTTATGCAGGTGAAAAGTGTTAATAAACTACAAACATGGCGGACACACAAGACCAACCGTTAAGTGACTTTGGGTAAAGATGTTTAAACGACTCTAAATATCTCACCTTCTGGAATATCATTATGTCACGTTTTTCTGCATTGTTTCATCTGCAAAAACAATGTGAACTTTTATAAAGCCGTGTTCGGAGATTAACTTCTGATGCATAAACATGCAAACACCTGCAAAGATCTCTCTGCATGAAAGACTCATGAATGGCAGAGTAATCTTTAATATGGTGAGGAATCAAATATGAAAGAATGTGGGTGATGTGTTGAGATGATTGACAGGGCTTGTTTCTAAGCAACATAACCGTCCATTAATGAGAAAGTGGTTTGTTCCAAAGCTTGCACACTCGGTTACACACTTAAAAGTATATACTTTTTCTTCACAAAAAAAAGTATCTACACTACCTGACAAAAGTCTTGTCATGGATCTCAGTTGTAAGAACAACAAATAATAACTTGACTTCTAGTTGATCATTTGGAAAAGTGGCAGAAGGTGGATGTTTCTGATGAATCATCTGTTGATCTGCATCCCAATCATCACCAATACTGCAGAAGACCTACTGGAACCCGCATGGAGCCAAGATTCTCACAGAAATCAGTCAAGTTTGGTGAAGGAAAAGTCATGGTTTGGGGTTACATTCAGTATGGGGGCGTGTGAGAGATCTGCAGAGTGTCTGCAACATCAACAGCCTGAGGTATCAAGACATTTGTGCTGCCCATTACATCACAAACCACAGCAGAGGGCAGATTCTCCAGCAGGATAGCGCTCCTTCTCATACTTCAGCCTCCACATCAAAGCTCCTGAAAGCAAAGAAGATCATGGTGCTCCAGGATTGGCCAGCCCAGTCACCAGACATGAACATTATTGAGCACGTCTGAGGTAAGATAAAGGAGGAGGTGTTGAAGATGAACCTAAAGACTCTTGATGAACTCTAGGAGTCCTGAACGCTTTCTTTGTCGTTTCAGATGACTTTATTAATAAGTTACTTGAGTCACTGCAGAGATGTGTGGATGCAGTCCTCCTCCAAGCTCATGGGAGTCATACACAATATTCATTCTGTCTCCACTGCAGCATGACTTTATATTCTATACTGGACATTATTTCTGTTCAGTGACGAGACTTTAGTCTAAGCAGAGTCAGACCGCACTGTCCTCATTACATCATTTAAAATCAAGGCATGATCATGTTTTATTGTGGTAAAATCAGTGTAATCTAGAGGCCTTCACCTTTCATATGAGCCACTGCTGATACCAAATGATCAACTAGAAGTCAAGTTATTATTAGCTGTTCCTGAAACTTGCATAGGCGACAAGACTTTTTTCAGGACGTAGTATTTTAGGATGTAGTATAACTCACAAAACTTCACGAAAACCAACAACAATCGCAATCTGCACATCCACAATAGTCACAGTGTGCAGTCGGGATTATGTTTGACCAAGAACAACAGCTGAAAACATAGTAACACTTTATTTGGATGGTCCATTTGAGTATTAGTAGACTGTCTGCTTAATATCTGTTGATACTGACATTCAACAGACATTTAACTGACAATAAGAAACTTTACAAGTACATGTCAGCTTACACTAACCCCAACCTAACAGTCTACTTATAATCTAGTGAGAATTAGTTGCAATGTAACTTAAATTCAACAAACAGACCATCAAAATAAAGTGCATAAATGATTTTATATATTTCAAAATAAAGTGCAAAACATAAATGATTTGTGGTCATTGCAAAGTTTAACTGTAAAGTTACCAAAAAGTTTATCATTTGCATGTGTTTATAAGGTCTGTGAGCATTTCAAGCCATGATGCCTGTAACTTTAAAGAGGAGCTATTATACAAAAATCACATTTATAAGGGGTTTAAACAGTTGTGTGGCAACAGTGCACGATTACAGCCAGCTTCTAATGATAATAATTAATTGATTGACACCATCCTTTTGTATGTGTCGGAAAGCCCCGCCCACTAGTGACTAGTGAGAGCACACACACAGGGGAAACAGACACATGAGCTGCGTCCCAAATGACACACTATACACTTATGCACTATGTACTTATGCACTTACACACTCAACAGTATAGTACATGTATGTAGTGCTGTCCCAAATGGAGCACTAATGGCTTTTTTACTAAGCGGAAGTTCAAACCGTTTCCCTAATGACGTTTGACGGTCGCCAAATTAGTGAAATAAATGACCAAAATACCAAATAATACCTGCATGAGTATAACCACATTCACCATCGGGAGGCGCTATAATCACTCTCGTAGGAGAATTTTGCTTTCACAGTCCAAAATAAATAAAGTTATCCAACATGTGCGCCTGATAGCGCCGCCCCTTCCGCTACGTGAGCAAAGCTGCGGTTGTTGAGTGCGAAGTGTCCATCGTTACACACTTTGTTTACCGGCTGAATGAGTGCTTCATCCGGGTAATTAAATAGCACTTATTATTTTTAGAGTTTTCAGTGTGAACGCACTACTTACACTATTTATACTACAAAATGGCGTAGAATAGTGCATAAGTATGCGGTTTACACTACTTATACTTCAAAATGGCGTAGAATAGTGCATAAGTATGCGGTTTACA
>CAIGQQ010037999.1:4157442-4168260 GCA_903798035.1 Danio albolineatus | reverse complement strand
GGTTTACACTATTTATACTTCAAAATGGTGTAGAATAGTGCATAAGTATGCGGTTTACACTATTTATACTACAAAATGGCGTAGAAAAGCATAAGTATGCGGTTTACACTATTTATACTACAAAATGGCGTAGAATAGTGCATAAGTATGCGATTTGGGACGCAGCTACAGACTTGCGAACGCAACACCCTGTATAAGTCTAAACTGTCATTCATAATGGTCTTAAAAAGTCTTGAATTTAACTTGCAGAATCCCTGAATATGTATAGCAGTAGAAAAAATATTGTGCAGCCCTACTATGCATCTCAGTAAGTACCGTTCCTGTAGGTGGAGAGGAGGATGAATCTGTCCCCCAGTGGAGAGCAGGATTATCAGCCGGGCAGTCAGAGGAGAGCAGGCCGTGAATACGGAGGATCTTCGTCATCTGTGTGGGGCTGGAGCTGGAGAAACAGCGGCGTCAGTAAGAGACTCGGCAGCACGTTCAGTCTGTCCTTCAGCAACTCCAGAGAGAGTCAATCCATGCACTGAACACTACAGGGAAAGACAAGACAAAAGCACTATTAAAGGAGGAGTTCACTTCCACAATCACTGCTGCTCACAGATGACTTCCATAGTATATTTACACCTACTATAGAGGTTAGTAGCTATGTTTCCATCCACCTGTTCATATGGAATACTGCATACATTTTGGATATGCACATTGAATAGAGTAGGAGAAATGTTTTATCTGATAGGAATAAATGTGCATAAACCACGATAGAAACAGATATAGTGAATAAACTCAAGCACATGTGATTTACATTTATCAGATGCTGATCGGATTTAGGGTGCTTTCACATTAGCATTTTTGGTATGCACCTGGGTTCGTTTGACGTCATAGTGCGTCATTAGCTAGTGTGAACACGTCTTCTGAACTCTGGTGCGCACCCATGAACCGTACCCGAGTCCGCCTGAAAGAGGTGGTCTGGGGTACGGTTCATGTGAACTCTGGTCCGGTACACTTCTGGTATGAATGCAATCACACCAAATAACGGAAGTGAACCGCTGTTAATGACGTATAATTCGGTCGACGTGTCGCGGTCGCGATAGACAAGACATTTCCAAGATGAGTGGGAAGGGTTCAATATGGACATCGAAAGAAAGCGAAGCTCTAATAGAATTATGGGCAGGCACACATAAAAACGCAGAGATTTTTTAAATATTTTGTGACCACCTAAAAATTACTGTGTACTATCATTTAACTCAGACTACCAATCTGCCAATCACTGATCACCCTTAACTTACCCGCCATACCCTAGAAACCACTTTCAGCACCCTAGCATCTGTCCCATAGACTTCCATTGTAAAAAAAAAAGTGCCATTGACTTTACATTGGACACTAACAACATACCAATCCATACTAACAATATACCAAACCATACTAACATACTAGCAAACATGCTAGTTCATACTATAAACATACTATCAACATGCTAATTCATACTAAAGTCATGCCTACATGCTAGTTTATTTTAGATACATGTTAGCAACATGCAAATTTATACTAGAACCATACTAACAACATGCTAATTTATTCTAGAACCATGCTAATTTATGTTAAAAGCTGCCTAGCAACCTCTCAAAACACTTAAGCAAACCCTTAGCAACAGCTTAGCAACCATATAGCAACCACTCAGAACACCATAGCACCCGCCTAGCAACACTTTAATAACCACCTAGAACACCCTAGCAGCCGCCTAGCATTGTCTTAGCAACTACCTAAAACACCCTAACAATTGCGTAGCATCTACTCAAAACACCTTAGCAACCACCAAGCAATGCCTTAGTAACCACCCAGAACAACCTAGCAACGTCTTAGCAACTGCCTAGCAACACCTTAGCAACCACTCAGAACACCCTAACAGCTCCCTAGCAAGACCTTTGTACCCAGCTAGAACACTCTAGCAACACCTTAGCAACCACCTAGCAAAAACTTAGCAACCACTTAGAACACCCTAACAACTGCCTAGTAACACCTTAGCAAACACCTAGCAATGCCTTAGCAACCACCTAGTAACACCTTAGCAACCACCTAGCAACACCTTAGTAACCCCCTAGCAACCACGCAGAACACCTTAGCAACCACCTAGCAACAACTTAGCAACCACTTAGAACACCCTAAATGCTTAGTAACACCTTAGCAAACACCTAGCAATGTCTTAGCAACCACCTAGTAACACCTTAGCAACCACCTAGCAACTCCCTAGCAACCACGCAGAACACCTTAGCAACCGCCTAGCAGCACTTTAGTAACCACCTAGAACATCCTAGCAACGCCTTAGTAATCACCTAGAACACCCTAGCAACACCTTAACTACTACCTGGAACACCCTAGCAACAACCTGTCAACACCTTAGCAACCGCCTAGCAACCACTCAGAACACCTTAACAACCACCTAGAAACACCTTTAGCAACTGCCTAGCAACCACTCAGAACACCTTAGCAACCACCTAGAAACACCTTAGCAACCAGTTAAAACACCCTAGCTACCACTTAAAATCTAGTTCAATTATTTAAACTTTAAAACTTTCTCAAGCCGCCATAAAGTTTGTCTACGAACTTCTCTAGTTCTTCCGTTACGATTCCCTCCAGAGCGGTCTACCGTAGCATTCAGGCGCAGCTCATTTATTAGAGGAGAACAAACACCACAGTGGCGAATCCCAACAGTGCATCTACCTACACTCCTCTGACTGATATCTGCTGCAGTTCATCAGGAAGGGATGATTCTGCTCTCTTTAGTTTCTCATTGGATGGAAACGCTGCTTTATTCACTCATGTTTTATGCAATATTCCAGTTTTGTGCACAAGTCTAATTGTCGTGTTTGGATGGAAACATAGCTAGCGGTGACCATCAGGTATTCAGAGACCAACATTCATCAAAATATCAAGAACGAAACTCATACAGGTTTGGGTTTAACGGAGGGTGAGTAAATCATGACACAATCTTGATTATGGAAGCATGAACTTCTTTAACTCAATCAGTAGAGCAGTTATTAGAGATGATTATGATTTAGAAGCTGAACAAATGAAAACAGTTGGTTTAGATGGAGATCCTTGCACAATTCAGAAGACCTGCCATGTGATGTTATAAGTTCTTTAGCACTGAATCACCGTCTTTCAGTCCAGATGTTCTCATAAACACAGCCTTATTCTGATACTAACTGTTTCTCAGAGGGACGTACAGTAGAATACTCACAGTAGAAGTATGATTCACCCTCATGTGAATTTTAGTTTTCTATTGCAAATATTTCCCCAATGTTGAACAGATTCAGGAATTTTTCACAGTATGTCTGATAACATTTTTCCTTCTGGAGAAAGTCTTGTTTTATTTCAGCTAGAATAAAAGCAGTTTTTAATTTATTTAAAATCATTTTAAGGTCAATATTATTCGCCCCCCTTAAGCAATATTAGTGTTGGATTGTCTCCAGAACAAACCACTGTTATACAATGACTTGCCTAATTACCCTAACTGTACCCTAATTGCCCTAGTGAAGCCTTTAAATGTCACTTTAAAGGATGAAGACAGTCTGGAGTACTAGTTTTGAGATGTTAACAGATGTGTGTGTTGAGCATCAGTAAGACAGCGTTAGCTCCTCTCAGCTGTAATTGTGGGGAAACTGGATCATTTTGAGCTTTTGTCAGCTAATTTCATCTTCTTGGTTTAAAATAATAATGTTTGGGGTGGATCAAAATCAGTGACGCAGCATGAATCTGCTAGTGGAGGGATGACGAATCGCTTTCTTATTATTATTCATAGTAGAGTTTTCTTATCCTATGAGAAGACCCTGCTTCTTAATTATTCATGAGAGCACGTGCTTTCCGAAGGCAAAGCAGACCTGCCAAGCTGAAGACCCAATGACTGGGTGAGACCGCGCTGCACACATCATGGGTCATATGTAGGGCCACACGGAATCTGCGCGCACAGAATTCCGCAGATTTCCAGCCCATCATTGATTTTGTTTATTTACTGGTATGAATGTGTGTCTACAATTATATTTATTCAGTTTACAAATTAATTTCAGTAGAAATATTGATTAATATGAAAATATTTATATGATTTATTTACAATACAGTTTGAGAAGTAATATTTTCTGTCTTTTAGAAGAGATTTTATACGAGAGACTTGCTTTGTTTACCAAATAAAGTGCATCTAATTGGATTTGCATTGTAAACATTAAATAAAAGTTAAAAAGGTACCACTTTTTATTTAATATATAATCCGCAGATTTTTAACAAAATACTCCGCAGAAATAGCAAAAGATTCCGCAGATTCCGTCTGGCCCTGGTCATATGTGTTTGTTTCCATGATCCACAGGGTTTGTTTCATGTTTTTCTTGCGATGCTGTCAGGGCCGATACAGCAAAGCTGTTGGTGTGCAGCAAGCGTTTTTTTCGGGAGAGCTGTACTAGAGTTGGAGAATGGCGGACTTTTATCAGTTGAATTCGTCCCCCATAAGTAGGGCAGTGCAATATGGAGAAAATAATCATATTGCGATTTTTGGAACGAATATTGCAATTTTATTTGCGATTTTGGCAGCTGTTTTTGCTTTGTCAAGCGCGCTACACACACACATTCTACATGTATTCAGTGCACAAGAAGTGCAGAACAAAACATTTCACAATGAAATAACACAGTATTAAGTTTAATAAATAAAACTGTAGTAAAACTGTCTTTAAAACAGACAACATAAAATAACTGAAGATGAACTAACGTCAGCACTAGTTAAACACATACTGTACACAGTAGTACTAACTGCTGCATCAACAAAACTGTAATAAACTGTGTTAAAAACAGACAACATGAAGAAATAAAGATGAACTAACCTCAATTCCAGTCAGAACAATAAAGAAAAACTAACGTAAATCAAAACCACCTATTCGCTTCTCCTGCTCAACTTCATCATGCGCAGAGTGAGCTCTGATTGGTTAACATATTAAAATCATGCGCACAACAACGTGAACAAAAATCTAAATAAATTAATATATAAAATTGCAGCCTTATGCGATTTAGAAATTGCATGTGCTTAAATTGTGATTTTTTTTTTTGCAATTGCGTTTAATTGAGACACACATCGCCTATATCCGGCTGCTGTGTTCACACGTTTAAAATCCTCCAGATTACCGGCAGGGCTAATGGTTGGAACAGACAGGGCAGGAGACCTGCTGCACTGCTGTCCATTGTGTCTGCATTCAGACCCGGGGATTGAGGAGGAGAGAAGTCCTCCTCATCTATAGTGTTTATATAAACACCATTATCTTTATGATGATAGAACAGATTGTGGTTATGTGTGTATGAAATCATAAATAACAAATGGCGCCACGGTGGCGTAGTGGGTAGCACGATCGCCTTACAGCAAGAAGGTCGCTGGTTCGAGCCTCAGCTGGGTCAGTTGGCATTTCTGTGTGGAGTTTACATGTTCTCCCCGTGGTTGCGTGGGTTTACTCCGGGTGCTCCGGTTTCCCCCACAGTCCAAACACATGAGCTATAGGTGAATTGAGTAGGCTAAATTGTCTGTAGTGTATGAGTAGCAGCCCTTCAGCTTCAATAAAGGAGGCATAGAGTAATCATGGCAGTTACAGTATGAGTGTGAATGGATGTTCCCCAGAGATGGGTTGCAGCTGGAAGGGCATCTGCTGCTTAAAACATATACTGGATAAGTTGGCGGTTCATTCCGCTGTGGAGACCCCATATTAATAAAGGGACTAAGCCGACAAGAAAATGAATGAATGAATAACAAATGCAGCAGGACATTAAATTATTGTTTATTTCTTTGCATTTTAACTATGTACGGTTTGGGTCTCATTTTGTGAGCTGACTGACAACAGTTGTTCGCTCCCCTCGTTTTCCCCTGCTCTCCCGGCCACGCCCACTCCTCCCTCTGCCCGCAGAGCTCCACGCCCATCATGGAGCATTTTTAAAAACTTTCAGAGGTAGACCTGACCTGAAAGAGGGTTTCATGTTACTTTAAGCTAAATACTAGGCATCTTAAAAAATATCTAGTCCAATATTTTGTACTGTCATCATGGCAAAGATATATAAAAATATAAAATGATTCATATTTAACAGGAGGGATAATAATTCTAACTTCAACTGTGTATATATATTTATATATAAATATAATTATTATTGCATTTGTATTTAAAGTTGCCATACTTTGTGTGAACTGGCCTTAAGGACGATAACTATTAATATAATAATGAATATATTTGCATCCACACTGATTAAATGATAACAATCAATAGCTACGTTTCCATCCAGCTATTTTTATTTGCATTTTGGATCTGCGCATAAAAACCGGTTGATGAAAACGCCATGATGCGCATAAATTTTGAAAATGCGCATAACTGAGTAGGACAAACTTTTTATTGGATAAGAAAAGTTGTGCATAAACTGCGATGGAAACACGTTTACCGCATAAATTCCAGTATGTGCATTAAATAAAGGTCATGTGATTCTGTTATAAGAGATCATGTGATGATAATAATGTGTGTAAATGGACAAACCAGCAGGCTGAGCACATCGTAAAACATCTGAAATGTTGTTTTGGTCATTCTAAAGCGCCTCACCGTTTCAGTAGTTGTGTTATTATATTATTAATGACCTCCAGAATCAAGAGCGTCTGTGCTCCGCGTCTGACACCTTCAAACGCCACCGCGTGTTCACTGCGTGTCAGGATTGCCTTCTGAGGCACGAGTCATTTATTAAATGAAGAGAAGATCGACACAGCTTCTCCTACTGCAGCAAATTATGTTTTTACTGTTGATATTTGCCGCCAGTTAATCAGGAAGTGACGATTTTATCCGATTTGACTCGTTGGATGGAAACGCTGCTTTATTTGCACGCCTTTTATGGCATAATCCAGTTTTGCGCATAAAGTCATTCACATCTTAACACAGCTAGTGATATACAATCAATATGCTTTTTTTTTGCATTACCCTCTTGTAACCAGCAGATGTCCTTGGTGTGCTGTTATTAGCACATCTGACATGTGAATCCAGCTCTTGTAATCCATCTAATCAAACAGGGAATTTAGTAAATCGCAGTCAGTGTATTACACTGTTTTACAACAGCACTATTTTTTTCCCCTACATTTCTTTTGTAGGCGTCCCCATGAGGAACAGTTGTCATCTGAATAGGGCTTATGAGCTGTTTAATAGCGTGTTTCGTGTACAGCAGCCACAAAACAAACTGATGGCCTTAAGTCAGGGGTGTCCAAACTCAGTCCTGGAGGGCCGGTGTCCTGCAGATTTTAGCTCCAACTTGCCTCAACACACCTGCAAGGATGTTTCTGGAAAGCCTAGTAAGAGCTTGATTAGCTAGCACAGGTGTGTCTGATTGGGGTTGGAACTAACCTTTGCAGGACACCGACCCTCCAGGACCGAGTGTGGACACCCCTGCCTTAAAGGGACAGTTCACCACAAAAAAAAGTGGCTCTCATGTGGTTACATAAACATTTTCTTTCTTCTGTTGAACACAAAAGAAGATATTTTGAAGAATGTTGAAAACCGGTAACCATTGACTTCCATCGTATTTTTTTATGGATAACGGTTTTCAAACATTCTTCAAAGTATCTTCTTTTGTGTTCAACAGAAAAAAGAAACAAGTTTAAAACAAGTTAATGACAGAATTAACTTTGTGTGTGAACTGTCGCTTTAAAGCGCACTCAAAAATGCGAGATGCCATAAAGGAAACTGCTTGTGCTTACAGATAAATGCTTAAACAAATCGATTAGGTTATTTTATCCATTGTAAGATCATACCGTGAGTCTGAATGAGATTTGGAGTCACTGTGTTACAGAAATGGCCTTACACTACAGAAATGCAGCTACTGTTTTCCTCTGACGTTTATATGTGTAACTGTGCAGTATTCATGATGACTCCAGATGCGTGACTGTGCGTGTGTGTGTGTGTGTGTTTATTGGATGTAGCAGATTATTGACTCAGTGTTTATCCAGTTGTCCGGCTGTGATGAAGATTCCTTAATTATGAAAGTTTTGCCAATCAAAAATCAAAGATAACTGTAATTGTAAATCAACTTAAATCACACAATCCTGAGTTATGAAGTAAATATTGTGAGGTTATTTTTCCTCGATGGGAAAAATGAAAAAGGGAAGAGTGAATTGATGTGAACACTGATGTTGTTTTCCTCACAATGGCGAGTTTACACTACTGTACATCTCAGCATTTTCAGTTTGCACAGAGTTCAGACTGCGTATTTTCACTATGTTTTTCCCCCTCACAACTGGAGATCAAATCTAGATTTGAACAGGGGTGCGTTTCCCAAACAACCACATAACTCGCAGCTGAACTATCATAGTACGATGCGTCGCTTGGGAAAGATGTAGTGTCGAGTGTTTCTCAAAACCTGTAGTTTCTCTATCGCAGATCCATCATTTGAACCACGTTAGTTATAACGTGAAAACGCTCACAATGATGCTCTAAACGGGGTGGAGTAACTACTTTAAAGAACCACATAATTTCTTTGTGCAAATTGTATTGTTTTACACGCACACGCATTTAAAAAGATTCCAATATTAGTTTCGGTAAAAACATGCACTCGCTTTCTATAATAATAAAAAGTATAGAATATATACAGTGAGGGAAAAAATTATTAGAACCCCAGCTGAATGTGTAAGTTTGCCCACTAACAAAGAAATGATCAGTCTATAATGTCAATGGTAGGTTTATTTGAACAGTGAGAGACACAACAATAACAAAAACATCCAGAAAAATGTGTTTCAAAAAAAGTTAGAAATTAATTTGCATTTCTATGAATGAAATAAGTATTTGATCCCTTTGTGCTTTAGTACTTGGTGGCGAAACCTTTGTTGGCAATCACAGAGGTCAGCCGTTTGTTGTACTCGGCCACAAGGTTTGCACACATCTCAGGGGGGATTTTGGCCCACTCCTCTTTGCAGATCCTCTCCAAGTCATTAATGTTTCATGGCTGATGTTTGGCAAATCGAACCTTCAGCTCCCTCCACAGATTTTCTATGGGATTAAGGTCTGGAGACTGACTAGGCCACTCCATGACCTTAATATGCTTCTTCTTGAGCCAATCCTCTGTTGCCTTGGCCGTGTGTTTTGGATCATTGTCATGCTGGAGTACCCAAACACGACCCATTTTCAATGCCCTGACTGAGGGAAGGAGGTTCTCACCCAACATTTGACGGTCCATGGCCCCATCCATCCTCCCTTTGATGCGGTGCAATTGTCCTGTCCCCTTGGCAGAAAAACACCCCCAAAGCAGAATGTTTCCCTGCTTGCTGCTTGGCGATGGTCTTGTAGCCCATTCCAGCCTTGTGTAGGTCCACAGTCTTGTCCCTGAGATCCTTGGAAAGCTCTTTGGTCTTGGCCATGGTGAAGCGTTTGGAATCTGGATTGATTGATTGCTTCTGTGGACAGGTCTCTTTTATACAGGTAATGAGCTGAGAGGGCTGCCAATGTCAGCTCGTTACCTGTATAAGATCCACCTGGGAGCCAGAGATCTTGCTGACGGATAGGGGATCAAATACTTATTTCATTCATAGAAATGCAAATTTCTAACTTTATTTGAAACACTTTTTTCTGGATTGTTTTGTTATTGTTTTGTCTCTCACTGTTCAAATAAACCTACTATTGACATTATAGACTGATCATTTCTGTGTTAATGGGCAAACTTACACATCAGCTGGGGTTCAAATATTTTTTTTCCTTCTCTGTATGTGCACATACACATACATGCATACATATAAAAACACTTGTGAGAAGAAAAGTTTGGGTTGTGAGACTGAAAAAAGAAATAAATTCCCAGCTGGATATAAACTCTCATAATTAATCACATGAAGCAGTTCTGACTTGAGGAAAAGGGCTCTGAATGTTTGAACAAGTCTTCAGATTGTCACTATGGAGTATTGCGTTTGATTTAAAATGCTTTTTTGCACAGAAAATGATCATAGGTTTGTTGCATTATTTTTTTTTGCGCATGCATTTGTGTTTGTTAGTCATCGTCAGGAGCAGATTGTTACCCACCATTCCAGCTGCTTTAAATGCAGACCAATAAAATCAAGTTTTTCATTTAAATGCTGATGTAAACTTGTTTTGAATCTTTATATTGCACTGAATTTGGTTTCTGATGGTATCAAATCTTCTTACTGTGATTAATTGCTGAAGCTTTACTTATACAGTGTTGTCATGATATTGAGCTAAAAAGATTACTTTATTTATACCAGTATAATAACCAAACAATAAGTGTACTGCTTTGTTGTATATATATATATATATATATATACACTTTATTAGGTACACCTTACTATTAGCGGGTTGGACCCCCCTTTTGCCTTCAGAACTGCTTTAATCCTTCGTGGCAGAGATTCAACAAGGTACTGGAAATATTCCTCAGAGATTTTGCTCCATATTGACCTGATAGCATCACGCAGTTGCTGCAGATTTGTCGGCTGCACATCCATGATGCCAATCTCCCGTTCCACAACATCCCAAAGGTGCTCTATTGGATTGAGATCTGATGACTGTGGAGGCCATTTGAGTACAGTGAACTCATTGTCATGTTCAAGAAACCAGTCTGAGATGATTCACGCTTTATGACATGGAGCGTTATCCTGCTGCCATCAGAAGATGGAGACACTGTGGTCATAAAGGGATGGACATGGTCAGCAGCAATACTCAGGTAGGCTGTGGCGTTGATGATGATCAATTGGTACTAATGGATCCAAAGTGTGCCAAGAAAATATCCCCCACACCATTACACCACCACTACCAGCCTGAACCGCTGATACAAGGC
>CAIGQQ010037999.1:4099740-4111002 GCA_903798035.1 Danio albolineatus | reverse complement strand
AGTCAATGGTTACCAGTTTTTAACATTCTTCAAAATATCTTCTTTAGTGTTTAATAAAGTAGGAAAAACAAATATCACGGAAGTTAATAGTTACAGATTTTTAACAATCTTCAAAATACAGTAAACTTCGCAATATGATTATTTTGTCTACATTGCACTGCCATAATACACATTATTAAACATGCTGCATTTCTCACAACTAGGCATGGATATAAGATTCTGACGCATGATAACCTTGGATAAAAATATCACGGTTTCACGGTATTGTGTTTACTGCTCTAAAATATATTCTTTTTAAAAGTCTGGACAAAAAATAAATAAATAAATAAAATTCCCCTTTGAACACAACATATTTTAAATGTTTACTGACAATCATTTATAGCATAGTCCACTCCCTAAATAATAAAAAAAAACATTCAAATAAATGTCTACACTTTAAATAAACACATTTTTAGTATATCCAACAGGATTATAAGAACTATAAACACTTTATTTCGCGAGATTCATCTTTTATTTGCACAATTGAATGTGTTTTCTTCAGATATCAGAAGATCAGATTTTATTTTTGTCTTGTGTGTTTTAACCCCTTCCCTAAATAAGGTCTATCTGTGTTTTCACATCCTCAATACCAATTTACCAGCACACGCACAGTAACAAGGAGGAGGACGATCTGCACACGGACAACAACATCAAAACTAGTGAGCTTATGTATGGCTTGATGAGCATCTCTTAGTATTATGTGAAGTTTATTTATAAACTAATTTGGAGAGGATCACGTGCTTATGATTGATCACAGCTGGTCCTGCATTATTCAATTGATGATTCACCAATCAGACGACTCCTGAGCCACTATAAACACCCTAAGCTCCATATCACAGCCATCTTCATTTTAAAGAATCCCCCCTTCCACCCCAACTCCTCCTCCTTTCCTAGACGGGTGGCACGGTGGCCAAGTGGTTAGCACTGTTGCCTCACAGCAAGAACGTCACTGGTTCTAGTCCTTAACAAGCCAGCTGACGTTTCTGTGTGGAGTTTACACGTTCTCCCTGTGCTCAAGTGGGTTTCCCCCGGGTTCCCCTTTTTCATCTCACCGTCCAAAAACATGCAGCTTAAGGTAATTGACTAATCCAAATAAACACATAGACATGCTCCTGTAAGTAGTTATCTCTGAAGAGCGATCACTATCTGTTCATCAGCTACTACAGCAGAGGAGTTCTCCAGATCTACCTGAGCTCAAACTCTCCTCTCGACCTGCAAACGGGAGGGAGCCCCGGGCTCGAGGATCTTATGAGCTCAGGGCTCTCTACCGGGACAGCATGCCAAACACACTTTATAATTAATCATTAGAATGTGTATGTAGCGTGTTTGAAAAAGAAAAAACAGTTGTCGAAAATCGCAAATAAAAATCGCAATATTCGTTCCAAAAACAAACAAAAAAAAGTTTTCAACATTCTTCAAAATATCTTCTTTAGTGTTTAATGACCACGTAGGAAAAACAAACACTATGGAAGTCAATGGTTACCAGTTTTCAACATTCTTCAAAATATCTTCTAAAGCGTTTAATAACAAAGTAGGACAAACAAATACTATGGACGTCAATGGTTACCGGTTTACAGCATTCTTCAAAATATCTTTAGTGTTTGAGGACAACGCAGGAATAACAAATACTATGGAAGTCAATGGTTACCAGTTTTCAGCATTCTTCAAAATATGTTCTTTAGTGTTTAAAGACCACGTAGGAAAAACAAACTATGGAAGTCAATGGTTACCAGTTTTCAACATTCTTTAAAATATCTTCTTAAGCGTTTAATAACAAAGTAGGACAAACAAATATTATGGAAGTCAATGGTTACCAGTTTTTAACATTCTTCAAAATATCTTCTTTAGTGTTTAATGACAAAGTAGGAAAAACAAATACTATGGATGTCAATGGTAACCAGTTTTCAGCATTCTTCAAAATTTCTTTAGTGTTCGAGGACAACGTAGGAAAAACAAATACTATGGAAGTCAATGGTAACCAGTTTTCAACATTCTTCAAAATATCTTATTTAGCGTTTAATAACAAAGTAGGACAAACAAATATTATGGAAGTCAATGGTTACCAGTTTTCAACATTCTTCAAAAAATCTTCTTTGGCGTTTAATAAAGTAGGAAAAACAAATACTATGGAAGTCATGAGTTACAGGTTTTTAACATTCTTCAAAATATATTTAGTGTTTGAGGACAACGTAGGAAAAACAAATACTATGGAAGTCAATGGTTACCAGTTTTCAACATTCTTCAAAATATCTTCTTTAACGTTTAAAAACAAAGTAGGACAAACAAATACTATGGAAGTCAAGAGTTACCAGTTTTTAACTCTTTAAAATATCTTCTTTAGCGTTTAATAACAAAGTAGGAAAAACAAATACTATGGAAGTCAATAGTTACCAGTTTTCAACATTCAAAATATCTTCTTTAGCATTTAATAACAAAGTTGGACAAACAAATACTATAGAAGTCAATAGCTACCAGTTTTTAACATTCTTCAAAATATCTTCTTTAGTGTTTAATGACCACGTAGTACAAACAAACACTATGAAAGTCAATGGTTACTAAATCTTATTTAGTGTTTAATAACAAAGTAGGACAAATAATATGGAAGTCAAGTGTTACCAGTTTTCAACATTCTTTAAAATATCTTCTTTAGCGTTTAATAACAAAGTAGGACAAACAAATACTATGGAAGTAAAGAGTTACAGGCTTTTAACATTCTTCAAAATATCTTTAGTGTTTGAGGACAAAGTAGGAAAAACAAATACTATGGAAGTCAATGGTCACCAGTTTTCAACATTCTTCAAAATATCTTCTTTAGTGTTTAATGACAACGTAGGAAAGTGTGAACTCTTGAACTATACATTAGTCTTTACATTAGATCACTTTAGTATATCTATACCTTTTAACTGCCAATGACCTAGAGCAGCATAGTAACACCTTAGCAAATATCCAGAATATATGTAACAAGGTAGCAGAAACACCCTTAAACTCCAGTCGGAAATTAAACAAGCTTATTAGAAAGCTAAACTAAAGAGCCATCAATGTCTATTCAGTCAAAGGGAGCTGAAAGGAAAACACGCAGCCTATCTGAGATATGACTTGTTTAGAAAAGACGGCGGTTAAAATCAGCGCAATGGAGCTGTAGTGTTGAAGGACCACCCGGAGCTTCCCACCGTCTTTAATAGGGCCATTTGTCAAGAGCGAAATGATAATGAGCTCATTATCTGACCTGAGCGGAGAGATGTGTGTGTGTGTGTTTGATCGCTCAGCTTGTTTAAGACAAACACGACACTAACCCAGTTTGTCTTGTTTGTGCTCCAAAGCAAACACTGAAGATTAGGGGAGAGGAATGAGATAAAGGCGGTAAAAGAGAGAGCAGAAAGAAAGAAAAATGACCAGTGCTGGAAAGAGCACTGGGAAAAAATAATAATAATAATCACTCAAGCACCATTACTTGCCGAACAAAATGTAGTACATACAAGTAGGGATGGCTATTGTTAAGTTTTAAATAGTACTACTACTTTTATCAGGCGCCACGGTGGCGTAGTGAGTAGCACGTTCGCCTCACAGCAAGAAGGTCGCTGGTTTGAGCCTCAGCTGGGTCAGTTGGCATTTCTGTGTGGAGTTTGTATGTTCTCGCTGTGGTTGCGTGGGTTTCCTCCAGGTGCTCCGGTTTCCCCCACAGTCCAAAGACATGTGGTACAGGTGAATTGGGTGAGCTAAATTGTCCATAGTGTATGAATGTGAATGAGTGTGTATGGATGTTTCCCAGAGATGGGTTGCAGCTGAAAAGGCATCCGCTGTGTAAAACAAATGCTGGATAAATTGGCGGTTCATCCCGCTGCGCTACTAACTAAGCAACATCTCATAGACCTGAACTTTTCTGTTAACCTAAAATCGGAAGGATCACTCCCTTTGTGTACATAGTTATGTTGCTGATGTGTATGTTTTTCTTATCTTATTTTATTGATTTATTTATTTAATTTTACTTAATTGTCCCTCACCCTCTTTAACCTCTTACACTCTGGTGCTATTTTGGGATTTCCGCCTGGATTTTGTCTACCTAATTTTAAAAGCTTCCTAAATCCACATGCAGAGGAGTAAATGCAAAAATGTGGTATCATTTTAAAGAAAACCCTTTAAATTTTCATAAAACACTGTTGAACATGATTAAAATAATTGTATATGTCGTCTGTGTTATCATAAACTGTTTTCATAAACACATAAACACAAAAGAGGCGCTTTCTGTATTTTTTCTTTATAAACTCACATTTAAAAGAGTATCTTTTAGGTTCTGTGTGGTCTAGGTTTCTGTAATTAATTTTTGGTGGTTCCTGCACATGTCAGTAATCATAAGAAAAGCGAAAAATGCCTCTATCATAATATATGCAAAAGTTATTGTATTCCAACTGATGAGAGGTGCTGTACCTTTTTTTATGTAATTTCCGCCTGCCAAACTTGGAAAGTCTTCCATATCCAAATGCAGTGGTATAATTGACAAATTCTAGTGTTATTGGACAGAAAACCATTTGAATTTACAAAAGAAACTGCTGAAAGTAA
Organism: Danio albolineatus; assembly: GCA_903798035.1. Lineage (NCBI taxonomy): Eukaryota > Metazoa > Chordata > Actinopteri > Cypriniformes > Danionidae > Danio > Danio albolineatus. The sequence continues at coordinate 4,106,406 of CAIGQQ010037999.1, read as the reverse complement.
TAAATAATATTTGTTATGTTTTCTGTTTTATGATGAATTACTTCAACACTGGGCGCTTTTTTATTTTTTGTTCTAAAATGCTTTTTTGAAAATGTGTAGATAATCCCATAAGAGAATAAGACAACTCCAGACAGTTCTGCTTGAAACCAGCAGAGAGCAGCAAACACTAGGAAAAAGAATTCTGTCTCCACCATAGAGTATGCAAAGGTTATTGTAATTCAACTGAATATTGGGAAAATATGGCATGCGGATAGACTATTGTTTTCAAACCAAAGATTGTGAAAATATGATCAAACATAATTCACTGTGTTTTGACCACATTATACATATAAAAGGAATACTATGACTTGTACACGTGTGTGATATATATGAAGCATATAAAAATATGAAAATGACAGCTCGGGTATCCAGTATTTTGATGTATAATTAAATGCTAATAACTTTTGTACAGTAAAATAAAAACCTAAGTGATGCATATGTGCATAAAATATAGCTTCTACGCTTTCAAACGGAACCACTTATAGGGGTCTTGGGCAACCCTGGACCTTTAAAAATGAAAGGGAAGTTGATGATGTCACCGGACCCGGTACCGGGTCCGCAGAGTTTAAGAGGTTAAAAAAAGCACATTTCAAAACACTTCGGGGCATCTTTAATAAATATATCTAATTTCTTGGGATGGTGGGGTATTATCTGAGTTTTTCAGAAACCGTCGTTTCGTTTACCGATTTGCTGAAAGCGCCACATATGTTTGATTGGAATTCAATCGGTCAAAATTCATTTGGAAATGTGAAGGTGTTGCTGATAAATGCTCCAGTTCTTGCAGCGCCGCAGTGGGACAGACCGTTTAAAATACAATATTGCAATGTGATGTGACTAATAATGAGGGAGTGGAACGTCCAGTATGTTTCTTCTCCAAAAAGTTTCTGCCTTTTCAGATGAACTATTCCATAATCGAAAAGGAAGCCTTGGCGTTGGTTTGGGCGCTTCAGCATTTTGATGTATATGTAGGGGAGGGTGGATTGCCTGTGGTGATATATTGTGACCACAACCCTTTGACGTTTGACAACTCTACACAATCCTAACCAATATTTAATGCGCTGGTGTTTGGATAGAAGTTGTTTTTCTCTTATTTTTAGGGGGAAGGTGGGATTTGGGTGTCTGCATGTGTCTGAGTGTTACAGGTTCAGCTGATTTCGCAGAGATTTAAAATTGCCAGGATTTATTTGCCCTGCTATAAGTAGCGTGTCTGTCTCGGGCGTGGTGGGGGCTGCAGTCGGAATCTGGTCATCGCCTATCTTCAGCCTTGAGTTGGTCTTGGACTTGAGTAGAGCTAACAACATGATTATTGAAGTAAATAAATATATATTTTTCTACTGCAGATCCACTCATTTTCTCCTTATTTGTGGTGACCGGTTCAGGTTATAACAGGGTATAACGGATCACGGTTGATCCGTGATTCATACAGACCACACAACCCGCAGATTATTACATTAGTAACGATGGCAGAGAGATCACTTCTCGGATCATTCAGATCACATGTATGAAAGCATTTAGGCTTTCCTGCAAAATATATTGATAACAGAAGAGGTTGTGGTGGGTTGTTTGTGATGTGGTGGGTTTCTTAGGTTATTAAAGGTGTTTTCTGTCACTGCTTGTTGAGCCTGCATTAATACATTCAGTTTAAGCTGCATGAATAATCATTGAAAGATCGAGATCTCAACACCCACGCAACATAAATTATAAATCATGGTGATTTGCATATTTATTAATCATTCGACTTGCGGCATTTAAATCTGAAAACGCAAAAATCAGAGATTCAGACTTTAGTTTACAAACAGTCAAATAACACAGAAGAACTGGGAGAACAGTTCATAGTTTAGATAAAACCACTGATGCTTAACACCATATGCATTTAACAATGCTCAAAAATGAAAGTATGCAGCTATTACATTATTTAACCAGTAGTTGGCGACAACCAGCCATCAAAAATATGCCACTGAATGAATCTTCAAATATGACACATCTAGCAATGAAACAAAGTTTTATGAGTGAAAAACTGATTCATTGATTGAAAATGAGACTAAAAATAAATATGGGTTGTACAAATGATAATGTCAGATTTCTACATTTAGCGTCATCAGCAACAGTTGGTCTTGGACTTGAGTAGAGCTAACAACATGTTTATTAAAATAAATAAATATATTTTTCTACTGCAAATGCACTCGTTTTCTCCTTATTTGTGGTGACTGGTTCAGGTCATAACAGGGTGTAACGGATCACGGTTGATCCTTGATTCATACGGAACACACAACCCGCAGATTAATAAATTTTTTGTAGATTAATAACGATGGCAGAGAGAAAGTAGAGAGAATCACATGTATGAAAGCATTTAGGCTTTCCTGTAAAATATAATGATAATGGAAGAGGTTGTGGTGGGTTATTTGTGATGTGGTGGGTTTCTTAAGGCCTGTGCACACCGAGACGTTTTTTGCTCGCGTTTTCGGTCGGCGTTTGACGCCTCGAGACTAAATAAAGGGTGCCAATGTGATCGTGCACACCAACGCGCAAAACGCCAGGCGTAAAAGCGTCATTTTTAAAGAAACGCCTCATGCTCGTTTTTTAGTTTTGACGCCCTGCGTCAAAACCATCTCCACCAATCAGATTCCCACTGTTGCTCACGTGTACGGAGCCGCTGAAGTTACAGTAAACACCCCTTGGAGGCGCTCAAGCGCAAAACTGTCAATGCGAGCGCAGATGCCCAGAGGAGATATTAACATGGAGCTGCTTATTGCACTGGTGAACAATAATCATCTCTTCAGCGCTAGAGCTGCTACTTGAACCATCCATGCTTTGCCGATCGGCAACAACAAGCGTGTAAACTTCCTCTTTTCTTCTTCTGTGTAACAAGCGGGTGTCAGAAGCTTGGCGCCACCGTGTGCGCCATCTAACGTCAAGGAGTGATTTTGCATGCTCTCCTGCTCGACGCCAGAGAAAATCGCTTGGGCTTGAATGCTGAAAAACGTCTCGTAAAACGCTGACGATAAACGCAAACGAAAAGCATCCCGGTGTGTACGAGCCTTTAGGTTATTAAAAGTGTTTTGATAGATGCCTGGGACAGTAGACAGGATCGTTACTGGCCCGGCCTTGTTACTAATGTTTAATTTACCTGCAACTATTTGTCAATCGGGTGCAAATACAATCTTAGAATCGAGAAACAGTTTGTGCTTTTAAGCCTTTAAATACTACCTTTTCTGTAATGCCGTAAACACCAAAGTTCCTCTTATCTGACTGGATGTTTTGAGCATATAATTTTTTTTCCATAACCTGGTAACAACCATTCCAGCGAAGAGACTGCAACATCAAATTATGAGGCTAAAAGAATCGTATGTTTCTAACGTCTTGAAGCAGATACTTACGTGGGTACAACACAACGGAAAAAATAAAATAATTTATATAAATAATTACTTATTTAAATAATTTAGAACTTCCATACTGCTCTTTTTGTTTGCATAACACTTTGAATTTTGCTAATCATATATTTATTAACATTTAAAAAAAAATTCTAGATTCACAAATATTATTTTTAACACATTATTTAAAATATGTGGCTAAAAAATAGCTATTAACTTTTTTTTTTTTTTGGTTTGGCCGATTGGGCCAGTACACAAAATTTCAGAGGTAAAACTGACCTGTTACAGTAAGTGGAGCACTGTAAACAGGTGACTCACTGTAAATGCAGCTGTTGCTTTAGTGCGTTTCTGTTGTGTGAATAAACAGGTCTGATTCACTGTTAATTACTCCACATTAAAGAGGAACCGCAAACATCATGTTATATGTTATAAAAGTGTCAGTATCAGCCACAACAGAGCGTCCAGGGTCAGAGGTCACACAAACGCCAGAGTCTGCACGTCTGAATCACAGATAGTTATTCAGTTTACAAGAAATACAGTGTGTGTGTGTGTGTTTGTGGGTGCGTGTGTGTGTGTGTGTGTGTTTCCAGCAAAGCTCAGTTTCAGGAACTAATGTGTCATCATGTGGCTATAATACGCAATAATACGCAATGTGCATTTCAGGATTTTTTTTCTCGTTAGCTTAACTAGAAGTTTTAAAATAACTACACAGAATAAGTTACAAATAATGAATTAATTTAAATGTGACATTTTAATTCTTGCAAATATTTCCCAAGCGTTGTTTTAACCAACAGATGAATATTAGACATATTAGTTTTAATAACAAATTAGTTTTCTCTTTGCCATGATGACAGCCTATTATATTTCACTCGTTATTTTGCAAGACACTAGTATTCAAGCTTAAGGTGCAATTTGCATATTCAAAATACTTGAAAAATAATAAAACGTGTTCCAGTGTTTAATATACAGTGTGATATTTTATTTTTGGTGTTGTTCAGTGTTTAAAACCGGACTACATTTTAATCCACGAGTGTGAAAGAGCGTATATTTAAGAGGTTTTCTTTCCAGTGTTAAACTTTTACTCCATTATTCAATTCAATTCAATTCACCTTTATTTGTATAGCGCTTTTACAATGTAGATTGTGTCAAAACAGCTTCACATAGAAGGTTATAGTAAATTGAAAGTGTCTGTCCAGTTATTAGTGTTGGAGTTCAGTTCTGTTCAGTGTTGTTTAATATTCACTACTTAGTCCAAACACAGAAGAGTAATCCATCGGTGCACAGCTCTAGCTGCAGTCTAGTCGCCGGAGGCTGGAGAACTCGAGGCTCGTCTGTCCTTGGAGGGTCACAGGAATCCGTCTCTTGCTTGCTACTCTGCCAAGCACCAAGCAGCTGCTCAGGATACAGCCTGGTCCAGGATTATGGAACCTTGGAATCATCTCGTCGCAGGTCTGGATCGCATCCATGGCGCTGCATAGTCTCTGGGGGCCCCAGGATGAGTATCCCCAGGTGGAAATAGAGAATAAAGAGAGTAATTAGCGTAGCTGCTGTTCATAGCGTAAATAAACGAGATGCGTGGAGCACATTCATGCACCGTTATGTGCTGTATTGAGTGTGTGCTTTACTAAAGAGATAGGTCTTTAATCTAGTTTTGAACTGCGAGAGTGTGTCTGAGCCTCGGACATTATCAGGAAGGCTATTCCAGAGTTTAGGAGCCATAAATGAGAAGGCTCGACCCCCTTTACTTGACTTTGCTGTTCTGGGTACTACTAGGAGCCCTGAGTTGTTAGATCTTAAAGAGCGGGTTGGATTGTAGCGAGACAGAAGGTTGGTTAGATAAACAGGAGCTAGATTATTTAATGCTTTATAGGCAAGAAGCAATACTTTAAACTCAATACGAAACTTAACAGGCAGCCAGTGTCAGGAGGATTTACGCAGTGTATTTCCCACAAGTGATGAGAAGTCCAGTTTTGTTCACTCAAACCGGTTCTTTTGGACAAACAGTGATCAAACCAGTGTGTTTTACGAGTCTTGATGATATAATAAATGATAAGATATAATACATTAGTTTTCATCAGAAACAGTGTACTACATGCACTTATTAGCTTACATGCATAATCCCTTAGAATTTATTTGTTATTAAATAAAGTAACTAATGTACAAATTTAATATATTAACACTTTGAAGGGTAACACACACACTTAAGTAAGAATAAACTCTTGCTGTGTTAAAATGACCTCTGTGAGTAATTCACACATTAGAAAGTGTTATTTTAACTCCAAAATAGAGGGAGTTATATGTACACCCAAGGAGTGTTAGGTTAAACTTAAATTGAGTTAAATGTACACTGATTTTTTTGCTTTGTGTGTTTGGTGTGCACTCAAAAAAAGTTTGCTTCTGTTCACTTCATTCATTCATATTCTACCGCTTTTCCGGGGCCGGGTCGAGGGGGCAGCAGTCTTAGGAGAGAACCCCAGACTTCCCTCTCCCCAGACACTTCCTCCAGCTCCTCTGGGGGGATCCTGAGGCGTTCCCAGGCCAGCCGAGAGACATAGTCCCTCCAGCGTGTACTGGGTCTTCCCCAAGGCCTCCTCCCAGTGGGACATGACTGGAACACCTCCCTAGGTAGGCATCTGAAACGGATGCCAGAGCCACCTCAGCTGACTTCTCTCGATGTGGAGGAGCAGCGGCTCTACTCCGAGCTTCTCCCGGGTGACAGACCTCCTCACCCTATCCCTAAGGGAGCACCATGGCCTCGGAGGAGCTGATTCTCATCCCAGCCGCGTCACACTCGGCAGCAAACGCCCCAGTGCATGCTGAAGGTCCATGTCTCGGCTGGGTCAGTTGACATTTCTGTGTGGAGTTTGCATGTTCTCCCCATGATGGTGTGAGTTTCCTCAGGTTGCTCCGGTTTCCCCAACAGTCCAAACACATGCGCTTTAGGAGAATTGATTAACTAAATTGGCCGTAGTGTATGAGGGTGTGTGAGAATGAGTGTGTATTGGTGATTCCCAGTACTGGGTTGTGGCTGGAAGAGCATCTGATGTGTAAAACATATGCAGGAGTTCATTTCGCTGTGGCAACCAATGATAAATAAGAGACTAATTTAAAGAAAAATAAATGAATGTGAAAAATAATAATAATAATAATAAATAAAAAAAAGCAATAATATAATATATTCAAATCAGATCTCTTAAAGTGACAGTGCACTATATTTCTAATTCTGACTGTGTTTACCATAATAAAAAAAAGTTAT
>CAIGQQ010037999.1:4061306-4099340 GCA_903798035.1 Danio albolineatus | reverse complement strand
TTACTGTGTTCAGAGAGCTGAGGGGCATGTTAAGATTTTTTTTTTTTGCAATTTAACTAAAGATCAACCGCAAAAATTATTACTATGACCTCTTCCAAACAGGGAAACCAGCAACAATCAAGCTGTGGTTAAGAATAGAGTATATGCTGGTGTTTAACTGCATTGCTTTAATGCATTCCTGCATTGGGCTTACACATACACTCTGTGCTCTGACTACATCTTGGGCATTTCTGTACATCTAGCACGCAGTCGACCAATCACAACAGAATGCGTCACAAGACCAATCAGTGCAGATTAGCCTCACACTAGGCAAGGCAAGGCATGTTTATTTACACAGCACATTCCATACACAGTGGCAATTCAAAGTGCTTTACATGAACAGAAATAAAATTAAGTATAAGAAAATAAAAACAAACAATAAACAGATAAAAACAGATTAAAATGTGTTAAAACAAGTTATAAAAAAATGAAAAAGAAAAGAAAGATGCAATAGTGTGATATGTGGGCTGTAGCACAGTGCTCATTCAGTAAAGGCACAGCTAAACAGATGTGTGTTCAGTCTTGATGTGAATGTGCCTAATGTTGGAGCACATCTGATCATTTCTGGAAGCTGATTCCAGCAGCAGGGGGCGCTGTTAGTAGCTGAAAGCAGATTCACCCTGCTTTGACTGAACTCTTGGAATTTCTTGGAGTTTATATAATGATCTGAGTGATCTATTAGGTTTGTATTCAGTGAGCATATCAGTAATGTATTAACTAAGGAGGGGTTTGGGAACAAACGAATCACTGAACAAATCATATGGGAGCTGCTGGGATAATCAGGTAAAAATAAAGGAATTTTATAAGACAATGAAAGTGTTTTTTGACCTTACATGCATATAAGCCTGTTGATGGAGACCACCAAAACCTAAAATATGACCCTTTTATAATGCATAATAGGGGCTCTTAAAAGGTGCAGTATGCAAGTTTGACACCCAATGGTTGAACTAGGTATTGCACTCTGTGATAAAAATAAACGCAAGCACAGGTTGCCAGATTGAGGACAGGAGCAATTCTGACGATCGGGCCTAAAGGCTGATTTAAACATGTTCTAAATAAAAGCAACAGCATGCAACAGAAGCAGTATTTTTCCATATTAAAAGTTGCCAGATTGACGAGGAGGGAGTGATAAAATTTAAAGCAACAGCACTCGATAGAAGGAATATACTCCAGATTGAAAAGAGTTTGTGTCCTAACAAACACCTCGAGCTGATATATTAGAAACGGCTTCTATTTCTCACAGCTGAACAACAGAAAACTGACAATGATCAGCTCAGGTACACATCATGTGCTTTATTCAGCGTTCAATGCTAATAATGTGAGTTTGAACGCCATTTACGTGACATTTATCACCATATACTAAAAGCAGCAGCAGATAGTTCACCTCAGATCCTGAAAATAAAATTAAACTAAATGCATATGAGTGATTCAGCATCTACATTTAAGAATGTTATAGAGGTTTAATGAGTATTAATTAGATTATAAACCTGACCATTTCGCTGGAGTGCAGTGAGTGCACTATTCTGTGCTTCTGAATGGCTGTATTCACATTTCTGTCGTGTTTCATCTGGTGCAAACAGCCAAATTGCTCATCACTGCGTATCTCGTCACGAAGAGTGTTGTTAGGTCACGGGGTTACAGTGTAACCTGCCCACCTGATGTTTACGCTCGTAATATTTACATCATTTGCTAATTAATAATAACCACCTCATGTGGAACTGAATCTGTCTCATTTTAGAGTCTGCTACAGTTCACCAGAGGTCGCATTTCAGTCATGGACGCATGCTTTTAAAGCCTTCCGGACTGAATGAATTGAATATGCTGTTTTCCACCAAGGCAACCCAGGGTGCTGGAATATAATTGGCTAAACTGGCAGTGGGCGGGTTAACATTACCAAAACAAAGACAGCGTAACGGCACGGAAAACACAAAAGAATATCTGACTTCAGCATTGTTTTTCAGATAAACAAGAATGTTCACTGAGCATGTTTCTGAAATATCTACAAACATATTAGGGTGTTTTTATGCTTTAGAAGAGTAAAACTTATATACATCCCCTTTAACACTGTTAAGCCTAACGAATGAAAAAATAAGCTGAAAATTCTTAAAAAACATTTTTATTTAAATGTTAATTTTACAAACAAAAAACAAATTTTGCCCTTAAAGGGCACATATTTGACCCCCTTTTTTATATTTAATATAAGTCTTTTGTGCCAGCAGAATTTGCCTGTAAAGATTCAGCTCAAAACACTCATCAAATTATTAATTATAATTGTCTAAAATCTTTGTTTTATTGCTCTAAACAGCTTTTTGCTGTTTTTGGTACTGGGCCTTTAAGGCTAGTCCTCCCCACCCACCGTTCCCACGTGCCCGTCAGCGTGCCTCAATCTCCACCCTCGGCTGCGTCAGACAGACATACACAACAGGAACAGATGTAAAGGAAGCAGATCTCACTACGTTTGAGAAATACTACAGTAAGAACGTTACCAATGACTGTTTGATGTGTTTGTTAAGGAGCTGCAACGATGAGTCACACACAAATGTCATTACAAATTTCACACACGTGCACAGCGGGCGCGTTGAGCTTTGCACTGCTTTTGCAAGCAAATGTGATACAGGATACGGGTTAATATCCACTGCTGTATGGATATCTGTTATGTTAAATGTACAAAATAAACCTGATTTAATGTCAACAAACCGAGATTAAAGCGTTTTTTTGCTGACACACAGCTGTGGTGATGAAGTAAAGCTGCAGAGAATCGCTGTAGTTCAATACAAACATGCACTGTTTTAAACACGTGTTAAACTTGTGAAACTCACTCTTGATCACATCTGATGATGACTGATGATCACAGAGCGCTGAACAGATCTTTTGTTCCCGGTTGCTTTGCGCACGTCCTCTCTTGTTGATATGATTATACGCGTTACTACGGAGACATGTTAATAAGCAGCTGTCAATCAATTCGGTGGGCGGGGGGACCGCACTCCTACGTCAAGTTGCGGTCGGTCTCAAAGCCGCTCCAATTGGTCCATTGTTTTTATGCTGTTAAATTGAAAAAAAAGGACTGGGTGTGTTTATATCAGCTCAATATGACCGTCTATACAGTATACCTACACACATGACTGTCCAAACAGCTTAAAAAGTAGATTTTTCAAAATAGGTGCCCTTTAACATTTTAAAATCAGAGCATTTCAGGCAGTTTTTCCTCTTTGATTTTTCACATTTGACATCTTCAAGTCTTTTTATTTCAGTTTATTTTTATTAAATTTTTGTCAGTGTTTTGCACCAACAGTAAAACACATTTTAAACTGTCATTATGATATTATGGGAAGCTGCTAATGTTCTTCGAAAATAAATTCCCTAACGTCTCTTGCAGAAATACACACAGCTATGCACGCCGTCTTCTAAAAATAGCGTTCAGTATGCAGGCGATTCATTCTGCACATAGTGACCGAGACAGACATAACATCCCAGTGGATAAGTGGATAAAATCAGTTTAATAGAGTCATCCAGCAGTGCCGGAGATTCCCAAATAAAGCATGTGAACTGTGACTCCAGAAGAAGAAGAAGAAGAGTGTGTGTTTGTAAACTGACTGTACATGAGACGCCATTAATCCTGAACGCTAATAACTGTCAGCGGCGCTCACGTCTGGCCTGTGTGCGTTACAGCCTGTCAAATGAGGAATTTGTGAAGAGATGTGAAACCGAGTAACTTTCTAAAAATCGCTCACCTTCTTTTCCTTGCGTTTGGGAGGACAGTTTCTGTGGTAAAAGTCGAGCAGAAACCAATACAGCTGACCTGTGCAACAGAATGCAATGGAAATATTCAGAAAATGTGAATGAATTGGTGTTGAAAATTCTAGTAAACAAACTTTTAATGGCATAAAAGTTTGCTTTTCCATCTTAAAAAAAAAGTTTGGGGCTTGTTTCCAGTCCAAATATCTAGAGATTCTTCAATCAAGAGATTTAGACAAGTAACAAAATAAACGTTTTTTTTCAGAAACAACTCAAAATGAAGCGTTTTTTCCCTTAAGGGCTGAAAATGTGAATGAATTGGTGATGAAAATTCTACTAAACAACCTTTTAAATGGCATAAAAGTTTGCTTTTCCATCTTAAAAAAAAATTGGGCTTGTTTCCAGTCAAATATCTAAAGATTCTTCAATCAAGAGACTTAGACAAGTAACAAAATAAACGTTTTTTTTTTTTTTCAGAAACGACTCAAAATGAAGCGTTTTTTCCTTTAAGGACTAAAAATGTGAATGAATTGGTGTTGAAAATCCTAATAAACAACCTTTTAAATGGCATAAAAGTTTGCTTTCCATCTTAAAAAATGTTTGGGCTAGTTTCCAGTCAAATATCTAAAGATTCTTCAATCAAGAGACTTAGACAAGTAACAAAATAAACAGTTTTCTTTTCAGAAACGACTCAAAATTAAGCGTTTTTTCCATTTATGGGCTGAAAACTGTTTATTTTGTTACTTGCCTAAGTCTCTTGATTGAAGAATCTTTAGATATTTGGACTGGAAACAAGCCCAAACATTTTTTTAAGTTGGAAAAGCAAACTTTTATGCCATTTAAAAGGTTGTTTACTAGAATTTTCAACACCAATTCATTCACATTTTCAGCCCACAAATGGAAAAAACGCTTCATTTTGAGTCATTTCTGAAAGGAAAACTGTTTATTTTGTTACTCGTCTGTCTCTTGATTGAAGAATCTTTAGATATTTGGAATGGAAACAAGCCCAAATTTTTTTTAAGAAGTTTAAGTTGGAAAAGCAAACTTTTATGCCATTAAAAGGTTGTTTACTAGGATTTTCAACACCAATTCAATTCATTCACATTTTCTTTTCAGAAACAACTCAAAATTAAGCGTTTTTTCCCTTAGGACTAAAAATATGAATGAATTTGCGTTAAAATATTTGCTAATTAAGTGTAATAGTTCTGGTGATAATGTTAGGTGTAATGTGGCCTCACAGCAGTAAGGTCGCTGGTTTGAGTCCATATTTCTGTGTGGAGTTTGCATGTTCTCCTCGTGTTGGCGTGGGTTTCCTCCGGGTGCTCCGGTTTCCCCCAGTCCAAACATATGCGCTATAGAGGAATTGATGAACTAAATTGGCCGTAGTGTTTGAGTGTGTGTGTGTGTGTGTGAATGAGTGTGTATTGGTGTTTCCCAGCACTGGATTGCAACTATAAGGGCATCCGCTGCAAAAAAACATATGCTGGATTAGTTGGTGGTTCGTTCCACTGTGGCAACCCCTGATAAATAAGGGACTGAGCCGAAGGAAAATGAATGAATGAATGATGTTGTATTAAATAGCTCATTTATTTACTATACCTTATATTGCACAGCCCTAATGAATAGCCCTGTCATGATATCAATTTTGTAGTATGATTTATTGTACCAAAATATATTGCATTATTCCATGGTCTGTTGTAATTCTTGATTCTGATTGGCTGGAGGGTGTGCTATATTTCGTTGAAACGCACAGGTAGTTCCAGTCAGTTTTGATCACAGTTGGAAATAAATGCGCTTCTCCCAAACGTTTACAGTTACTATAGCAACTCGCATGTGCTGCACATGAAAACGATGAGGGCTGTTAATGGCGGACGGGAAATCTGCAAAATTAAGAAAATACTCATCAACTATGCCACAAAATCAAGTTTTAAGAGTTTTTCAAGCGAGAATGTAGTTATTTTAAAGTCAATTCTGCAGTTTATGTGTATGAAAAGCGAGTTTTAAAAATGTTGGAAGCTCCAGGCGGTCAGCGGCAGCTCCGCGAACAGCTCTCCCCGAGGGAAGCTTTATGTTGGCCAGAGAATCTCTGGTTCTACGCCGCTGGATCTAAGAGAGCTCTTGCATCTCTGTTGTTAAAATGGGATATATAATTAATCTTTGATGTATCTAACGGTCAGTCTCTGGACATTTGAACCTATTATTTATTCTCAGGTGTATTTTTTGGCAGATCACAAAGATAAGTTTCATAATTAATCTATGAGCGTAAATAATGTAATATCACACTGATTCTGCGTGTTTGGCTGATTGCTTTAGTTTTAAAGAAGATCAATAAAACAGAATGTTCTCCTACCTGTCCTGATATGTGTTTCTTTTCTTAAATGTCCCTACATATTTAACAGCAGAGATTTCTGAAATAGGCTCTGGCTGCTTTCTCTTCATAATACGTATTCCTAAAGCGTATTTAATTGATATGCTTCTTTTTAAAAGTATAATAATATTAATATTGTATGTTCATTATGAAATGTAAATCGTAGCCCAGCTTTCGCAATATTAATGTTAAGAGATATACAGGTACATACAGATCCTCCCTCATCCCCTCAGCACGCAGATGCTCTCTCGCTCTCTGTCTCTGTCTGCCTGTCTGCTGATTCAGTGGAGCGACTAGAAAATCTAACATCTAAAAACAGACAAAAATTCGGACAAATATTGCCCAGCAAAGTGAAAAACTATTTTAAATATAGGCCTACCTTGAAAAATGACCATGGAATAAGTAGGATAATCAACGGCTTGCCGTGCGTTAAAGGATTTTAATGCACTTCGCAGAGGTGACTACACTCCGCTGCGCGTCGTGTGCTCCTTTGCCTCCACGTCATGCATTAAAATCCTTTAACGCACGGCAAGCCGTTGATTATCCCTCACATAAACAATATCGTCATTTTAAGAAGATTTTATGCAACCACCGGGAGAACATGCAAACTCCACACAGAAATGCCAACTGACCCAGCTGAGGCTCGAACCAGTGACCTTCTTGCTGTGAGGCGAACTTGCTACTCACTACGCCACCGTGGCGCCTCATTTAATTATAGTCAGTTTAACTATTTAATAATGAGGCATTGGAGTCAGAATGTGAAAACTCATATCCTAAATAAATAATAATAAATGTTAACACAAAAGTGCAAGGTGAAGAGTAAGAGGCTGCGATATCTGCTAGCACTAGACACACACATCAAAATATACTATAGTTATTTACAGTAAATACTACAGTGTTTTTAACCATACTGACAATGACAGATTTAGAGATGTTGCACAATCAGCTGAAATGTTGCTAGAATTGGTATGTATGTATGTATGGGCGATATATACTGCAGCACCGAAAATGATTGAGCTCATGTCCATGTGTTGTGCAATAAGTCTGAAGAGTTCAGATGCAAAAGCAGCTAAACGCCACTTCCGCCAAAAATAGCCAATGACACGGAGTGAATGCTTTAGGCACGTACTACATCATGTTCAACAATTTGTTTTGCTTTAAATCATCTAAATCAAAGCGTCAGCGCATTTAAAAATAACAGTTTGTTGGCAAAAGCCGCTAAACGCCACTTGCCTTTGGCAGCAGAAGCCACTATTGACCTTATTCTCCGCGTATGAGCGGACGCAGCCATTTGAGTCTTTTTGTCTCAAGACTTCCGCTCTCATTCACTTCCATTCATGTTTAGACATTAAAAACAGCTCGTTCTGCTGCTTAATGTTGCAAACTGATGTTTTCTTATGATATTATTCTGCTTTGTCAGTATAATCATGCAAACACTTGTTTGTAGAGCGAGTAGTTTGACAGTTTTCTGCAGTTTATTACTCCTAGTCATTTTCCCATAGGCGACTGAATCAGAAGTTCTGAAACAATCGCAGAAACGAGCGACTTCAGCACTGAAGAATAAGCTCAACACCTCACAGATGAAGAGATCTGACCAGATACTCAGTCTGCTGTGTATTATTACACAAATACGTTAGCATACTGTTTACATTTATGGCTTCCTTATGTTAACACAGGCCTCACAAGATATTACTATTTATTTATATATATACTTATATTTACTTTATAATATAAAGACTGCGTGGCTACACAACCTTCCTAAACCAGCGATGCACGAACATCCTGTAGTCATCCTGTAGGCCACTGATCCCTGATTCCCTCAACTGTTACCATTTTAAAGCAACTCTATATGGCGCAATTTTAAAGTGATTGTAAATAACTTGCGGAAAGGATTAAAGCAAAAGCAGGATCTTCATGATTCTTCATCATTTAACTCATACATGCAGCAACTTATTTTGCGCCATATAGAGTTGCTTTAAAATGGTAACAGTTGAGGGACTATTATTGTAAATAGTGGTATATAATTATGGCTGTGCAATGAATCGCAAAAAAAATAAAATAAATAAAAAATAATTAATTAATTTAAAAAACGCGATTTAAGCACATGCAATTTCTTAAATCACTTAAGGCTGCAATTTTACGTTTTTTGTGCGCATAATTTTAATATGTTAACCAATCAGAGCTGACGCAGCACACCAGGCAATTACAGCTAAGCTGAGCAGGAGAAAGATGTTAACCAATCAGAGCTCACTCCACATGATGAAGTTGAGCGGGAGAAGCGAATAGGTGGTTTTGATTTACGTTAGTTTTTATTTATGGTTCTGACTGGAATTGAGGTTAGTTCATCTTTATTTCTTCATGTTGTCTGTTTTTAACACAGTTTATTACAGTTTTGTTGATCATCAGTGAGTGCTGCTGTGTACAGTATGGGTTTAACTAGAGCAGAGGTTAGTTTATCTTCAGTTATTTTATGTTGTCTGTTTTAAAGACAGTTTTACTACAGTTTTATTTAAACTTAATACTGTGTTATTTCATTGTGAAATGTTTTGTTCTGCACATCTTGTGCACTGAATACATGTAGAATGTGTGTATGTACCACGCTTGACAAAGCAAAAACAGCTGCCAAAAATCGCAAATAAAAATCGCAATCGCAATATTTGTTCCAAAAAAAAAGAAAAAAAAAAAAAGAAAAAAAAAAAAAAAAAAAAAAAAAATCGCAATATGATTATTTTGTCCATATTGCACAGCCCTATATATAAAATCATATACATGAATATAATCATGAATTTACATTAATCACGGGCGTTTGCGCTCATAATATTATGGCTGGTCTGAACGCCTTTAACATGTTACACGAATGCGCGTCTGCAGCTAGGCTATTCTCTCTCTGATATTATTAATAATAATAATAATAACAATAACAATAATAATAATAATAATAATAATAATAATAATAATAATACTAACAATAACAATAAATACATAAATAAATAAATAAAAACAAAAAATAAGTTGATCATGACATAACTTTTTGTTATGTCGTGATCACAAGAAAACAACTTTTTGTAATGTCAAGATCACGAGGAAACGCGTTATGTCGAGATTAAGAGATAATTAAGTCGTGATCATGACATTCATTCATTCATTCATTCATTTTCTTTTCGGCTTAGTCCCTTTATTAATCCGGGGTCGCCACAGCGGAATTAACCGCCAACTTATCCAGCCTTTGTTTTACGCAGCGGATGCCCTTCCAGCCACAACCCATCTCTGGGAAACACATCCACACATTGTCATTCACACACATACACTACGGACAATTTAGCTTACCCAATTCACCTGTACCGCATGTCTTTGGACTGTGGGGGAAACCGGAGCACCCGGAGGAAACCCACGCAACCACGGGGAGAACATGCAAACTCCACACAGAAATGCCAACTGGCCCAGCCGGGGATCGAACCAGCGACCTTCTTGCTGTGAGGCGAACGTGCTAACCACTCGGCCACCGTGGCGCCCGTGATCATGACATAAGAGAGAAAAAATATTTTAATGCATGGCCTCTTAGGACTTCCGTACTAAAGTGACATTAAAAAAAAAAAAAAAAAAAAAAAAAAAGATATTTTATTTACAAGCTAATAACCTTATCATTACATATAAAATGAAACTTCTGAACCGAATCAGAGGAGCCTGATAGAAATTGCTCATTGACAAAGAAAGAGGTGTTTTGCATCTGAACTCCTCATAAATCGATTATTGTGACAGGCCTACTAATAAACACCCAGCTTTTGTGTTTTCTGACTTGGTAAACACTAACAATTGTTTATCATCAAACCGCTCCTCAATCTCCAGGACCTGAAGGAGAGCAGGTGTGTGTTTTCAAAAGCCAGCGATCCATCACTGCGGCACCTTCACAAGAGTCTGATAGCTACAAACAAGCATGTTATTAAAGGGTGTGTGAAGCTCTGCTGAAATGCAGATAAAGTGGGATTCCAGACATGAAGGGAGTCGTGTTTATATATGTGTGTGTGTGTCTGTCTAACGGGTCAGATGGGGTTCAGAGACGCACCAATCCTCCTCCGAGCCGTTAAGTGTACAGAATTGAGCCTCAATCTTTGGCCTGTCCAAATAAATAAGTCGAAGTGGCACTCGAGACGCCGCAGTGCATGATGGTTTCCGCTCGGGGTTTCCTGCAGGCGGATTTGTTGGCCGCGCGGGTGGGTTTTCCTCAGTGTGGCGGGTCGAGACCTGAGGTTGTAATGATTATCTGATGGATGTTACTCGTCTGAGCTCAAACATGTGTCGGAGGACAGAGATAGAGAGAGATAAAGCAGAGCCGAGCACAGGGCTGATGTTTATTTGACAGCAAACTGTTTGTTTTGATTCACCTTTTAAATATGGCGTCTTGTAGGGTTTGGATGTGCAGCTCGGGGGTCAAGGCTTCAATGGGAAAATAATGCAGGAAATAAAGGCTTATTATAGAAAGCAAATTTGAAAGTTTTTGTTTTTCTAGCGCACACTAGAATAGAACCTATATGAAAATGAATGCTTTAAAATAGATTTTAATATATGTCACACAAACAAAACTGATCGTTTTCCTATATTATCCTATATTATTTGTACATAATACGTACCCACCAAATATATGTAAATATAACATAGGAAAATGGACAATTTTATATATGCACATATATTAAAAACCTATATGAAAACCTATATGGTTTTTTTTCTGCGTGGGCTCTCACTTACTTGCCACAGTTAAATTCCATAACAAGCCAATTATACGTGACACCAATTTTAAGTGTTCGCACATACATAGGTATACATAGAGCTCCTGGTGTAATATAGTGCCAAGACAGCAGCTCTGCACAAGACTTTTGGCCATAGGGAAATGGTCTGAGCCAACAGAGTTTCTCTAGTGTTTTTTTAATTCTTCACTTTCGCCAATTGGGGAAGTTTTTTCCTCGCCGCTGTCGCCTCTGGCTTGCATGGTACGGGACTTGTAGAGCTGCGCATCGATGGATTTGCTCTTCAGTGTTTGAAATCCCAGCAGTGAATATTAACCCACACTGAACTGAACTAAACTGAACACTGGACTGACAGTTTCAATTTACTATGATCCATGTGAAGCTACTTTGACACAATTTACATTGTAAAAGCGCTATACAAATAAAGATGACATTAATTGAATAGGTTTTTTGCATTTTTTTTAGCTTAGTTATTGCCTTGATAATAGAAAATATGAGCTACACTGTAAAATTTTTTGTAATTTTATGTTTTGTTTCCGGCAGCTGGGGTGCTGAAAAATACCATAAAATACTGGCCTTAAATTACAGAAATTTACCGTAAAATAACGGATATTAAATAACAGAAATTTACCAGAAATTTAAATTTAAGGAAATTTCAGTAATTTAATATGCGTTATTTAATGGTAAATTTCTGTAATTTAACAGCCGTTATTTTACGTTTTTTTCCTGGCACCCCAGCTGCCGGAAATAAACCATAAAATTACGGATTTTTTACAGTGTAGGCATCATGAATGACAATTGCCAAAGTGAGATATGACTAGGGACAGACGGAATCTGCGGACATTAGCTATTTCTGCACAAATTTTTGTTAAAAATCAGCGGATTTATGTGGAATGATTTTGGGAGTATCATAACTAAAACAATATATAAAATAAAAAGTAACACCTTTTTAACTTTTATTTAATGTTGACAATGTGAATCCAATTAGATCCACTTTAAACAAAGCAAGTCTCTCATATAAAATCTCTCCTGAAAGACAGAAAATATTACGTTAAAAACTGTATTGTAAATAAATCATGTGAATATTTCCATAGTAGTCAGTAATATTACTGAAATTTATTTAAAAACTGAATAATAAATGTACACACATTTACACAAGTAAATAAACAATCAATGATGGGCTAAAAATCTGTGGAATTCTGCGCGCGCCGATTCCGTGTGGGCCAAGATATGTCCTATATAGGAGACTTGTAGTATCTTGTATGCACATATAGGGCTTATATTTGGATATAAAGAAGCAATACAGGAGATCTATATGGCCTGTATATGCACATATATGCACCTCAATTTTGCCTATATGTGGCATATATGCAGCGTACATATTGTCATATATGTGCATATATACTGCATATAGGGTTCATGACTGCATATATCCTAATTTAGGTTCTTTCCATGTTGGAGCACATTAGTCACTGTGAAAAATGCTTCTCTTACTTACATTTTTTGTCTTATTTCTAGTACAAGTATCTAAAAAATCTTAAACCAAGAAGCATTTTCAACAAAAGCAAAGCATATTGTTTTTCATCAAAACAAGCTAAATAATCTGCCAATGAGCTAAAAAATAATCTAGGTTTTCATTTTGATATGAGATTATTTTGCTTAGTTTATGTCTCAGACATCACGCCAAGCACAGTCTACAGATCCTTTGGCTAAACGTCTGATACTACACTACCTGACAAAAGTCTTGTTGCCTATCCAGGTTTTAGGAACAACAAATAATAGATTAACTTCAAGTTGATCATTTGGTATCAGCAGTGGCTTATATGAAAGGCGAAGGCCTCTAGATTACACTGATTTTACCACAATAAAATATGATCATGTCTTGATGTTGACTGATATAGAGAGGACAGTGCGGTCTGACTCTGCTTAGACTAAAGTCTCGTCACTGAACAGAAATAATGTCCAGTATAGAATATAAAGTCATGCTGCAGTGGAGACAGAATGAATATTGTGTGTGACTCCCATGAGCTTGGAGGACTGCATCCACACATCTCTGCAGTGACTCAAATAACGCATTAATAAAGTCATCTGGAATGGCAGAGAAAGCGTTCAGGACTCCCAGAGTTCATCAAGATCCTTTGGATTCATCTTCAACGCCTCCTCCATTTTCATGCTCAATAATGTTCATGTCTGGTGACTGGGCTGGCCAATCCTGGAGCAGCTTGACCTTCTCTGCTTTCAGGAGCTTTGATGTGGAGGCTGAAGTATGAGAAGGAGCGCTATCCTGCTGGAGAATCTGCCCTCTCCTGTGGTTTGTAATGTAATGGGCAGCACAAATGTCTTGATACCTCAGGCTGTTGATGTTGCAGATCTCTCACACGCCCCCATACTGAATGTAACCCCAAACCATGATTTTTCCTTCACCAAACTTGACTGATTTCTGTGAGAATCTTGAGTCCATGCGGGTTCCAGTAGGTCTTCTCCAGTATTGGTGATGATTGGGATGCAGATCAACAGATGATTCATCAGAAACATCCAACTTCTGCCACTTTTCCAAATGATCAACTAGAAGTCGAGTTATTATCTGTTGCTCTTACAACTGGAATCCACCACAAGGCTTTTGTCAGGTAGTGTAGGGAGGCTTTAAAATGTATCCAAAATAATACAAATAGTTTTTAAAATTACATTTTTTTTAAAAATGTACCGGTTTGACACACATCATCAGAGTGGTGCACGGACTGCAGCTAGTGAAAAGAGAAGGCCAGGCTGTGACAGTGACCTCAGACCGACAATGCCTTTCTGCTGACTGACTGATGACCGCTGTGTTGAGAAACTGACCCTGTGTCTGCTTCAGTATCAGCGCTCGCAGCTCATTGGGAAACTCTGTGTGTGTGTGTGTGTGTGTGTGTGTGTGTGTGTGTGTGTGTGTGGAAAGCTGCCCACATGATTCACTGTAATGAAAGAGGGAAGTCCTGCAAGACACCAGAAAATGAAGAGCAATTAAACACCATTTCTGAGAACTACAACCAACCACCCTCACACTCAGACCGGCTGCTTTTACTTCGTTTTTTAAAAGAGACTCTGGATTTGATCAGCTAAACCAGGGGTCCGTTCTTCATACCTCGCTTAAATGATCAAAGATGATTTGACAGATCCTGGATCTTTTAATCTTGATAACTGATCTCTATCTTATTTGATTCTTCATGAATAGGGTTAAAATGCCTGAATGAACTGATCTGAGATCACTGCGTGTGTTGTGAAGGACAGATGTATCGATCCTCGAAATCATGATCAGCAACAATTAGCTGACAGCACAGCAGTGTAATGACTGATCATCTGATTAATATTCACTTATCCATGTGAGCACAATTAGATCAAATTCATAGTGAACAGTTTAATTATGATAACTTTACACCTTTGTTGTGGGCTGCAAGCTTTACACTTTCATGTGTCAGGAGTGTTTAGCAAATTTATTTAGTTTTACATTTTAGATGGGATTTTCTTTATTATAGTAGCCGTGGCCTATTCAAGTTTCTTAATCGGCGTAAGGAATTTCAATTAATTTTGCATCAAAAAGCATTTCGGTATCGGTAAAGGTGTCCACAACTTCTGCAAAGCATCAAATCACCGTCATATTAGCTGTCCAAACAGTTGCATGACTGCATGCATTATTATTCCTTTAAAAAAACAAGCAAACAAAATAACAGTTACATTTTGTGCAGTCTATTATCATACAGAAATTGTACTAAAGCTGGGTCGGTACCTTAAAATAGTACAGGTTTGTATCTAAAAAGTCTATATTAATAAATGATCTCTTTGATCCACTTGGGCAGAACCACACCATTTTTGTACTTTTATTTCGCAGTGCAGATTGCATAGGTTTAATTATATATATATATATTTAAAACTTTTTTATAAACATGTATACAGACATAAACATAACTAATTAATTTTCTTGTCGGCTTTATTAATCCGGGGTTGCCACAGCGAAATGAACCGCCAACTTCCAGCTGCAACCCATCTCTGGGAAACACCCATATACACTCATTCACACTCATACACAAGGTCCAATTTAGCTTACCCAATTCACCTATACCGCGTCTTTGGACTTGTGGGGGAAACCGGAGCACCCGGAGGAAACCCACACCAACATGGGGAGAACATGCAAACTCTACAGAGAAATGCCAACTGACCCAGCCGAGGCTCGAACCAGCAACCTTCTTGCTGTGAGGTGATTGTGCCACCCACTGCACCACCGTGAGGCCATAATTAATTATTTAATATTAAATATTATTATAAATTATAAACGTATATATACACATTTTCTTATTATTTTACCATTTTACCAAGTTTATATAACCTATTGGTAGGGCCACACGGAATCTGTGTGTGCTGAATTCTGCAGATTTCCGCAGATTTTTAGCCCATCATCAATTCTGTTTATTTACTTGAGTAAATGTGTGGAAATTTATATTTATTCAGTTTTTTAATTAATTTCAGTAATAATATTGACTAATATGAAAATATTCATATGATTTATTTACAATACAGTGTGTAAAGTACTATTTTCTGTCTTTTAGTAGAGATTTTATACGAGTGGCTTGCTTTGTTTACCAAATAAAGTGGATCTAATTGGATTCACATTGTAAACATTAAATAAAAGTTAAAAAGGTATTACTTTATTTCATATATTACGTTTTTAGTTATATTTTTATACGTTTTTGGTTTTATTTTTAGTAAATCCGCAGATTTTTAACAAAATACTCCGCAGAAATAGCAAAAAATGTCCGCAGATTCCATCTGGCCCTACCTATAGGTTACTACTGTAAGAAAATATCAGAATTCGGTGCATACATTCAGCATTACCTTTGCTTGAAATTACCTGATCTAATCCTGTGTATATGAAATGAGCTGCTGCTCCTAAGCAGGATTGAGCTACCAGAACTGTTGCTATGACAACAACTCTCGGATGAGTTTTGAAGAATGAAACGATTATGGATCGTGTCAAATCGTCAATAACCAATCCAGCTAATTGAGTTATCCACGTACGAAGGTCTTGGGTGTCTTTTTTGTTTTTTTTCAATACTTTTTTGTATGTTTACTGTGAATCAACTGTAAATGACATTTTAATTATTTTAATATAAATCTATGTCAAGACAAACATTAAGTTTGAGTTTTAGGTTTTGAAATGACTTTTCTGATTAAATGTCACTTTTTAATGTCACTGTTGTTGTTGTTTTTTAAACATTTATTTACATGCTTTTTGCATTTTATAAAACTACAAGACAGAAACCCAATACAATACAGTAGTATTAAATATAAAATACAATACATGCACTGTAAAACCCAACAGTCAACTTTATCAAATGAAATGAGTGTAATTAGCTCAAAATTTCCTGAAAGTTAATACTACCCATTCGAGAAGAGTTTTGAACTCAGTGTTGAAGGTAATGAGTTCATTAAATACCTCATGACCAGGCCCAGACGGAATCTGCGGACATTTTTTGCTATTTCTGCGCAAAATTTAGTTAAAAATCTGCTGATTTATGCGGAATGATTTTGGGAGTATCATAACTAAAACCTTAATATATGACATAAAAAATAACACCTTTTTAACTTTTATTTAATGCTTACAATGCGAATCCAACAAGATCCACTTTATTTGGTAAATAAAGCAAGTCTCTCGTATAATATATCTACTAAAAGACAGAAAATATTACTTCTCAACCTGTATTGTGAATTTATTGTATGCATATTTTCATACTAGTCAGTAATATAACTGAAATTAATTTAAAAACTGAATAAATAGAAATGTACAGTCATTTACACCAGTAAATCAACAGAATCAATGACGGGCTAAAAATCTGCGGAAATCTGCACGCGCAGATTCCGTGTGGCCCTAGTCATGACTTTAGCTTAAATGGATACTTAGTTTGTTTGTTTTTTTTACTCAAATGGTTTGTAGCAATCGGTTTCCTCAAGCGGTTTGAGTTGCAGTAACTGATTGGGTTTTACAGTACTCGATTGGTTTGAGTTCTCTTCATTTATTGGGTTTTACTGTGCTCAAATTGCTTGGTTTACTCAAATGGAGTAAGATCACAGAACTCATTAAGATTAGGTTTTGAACTTAAATGGTTTGTCGTAATCAGTTTCCTCAAACAGTTCGAGTTACCTTAACTTACTAGGTTTTACAGTGTAAAAACACTAACTGGGCAGCATGGTGGCTCAGTGGTTAGCACTGTGGCTCACAGCAAGGAGGTTGCTGGTTTGAGCTCAGGCTGGATCAGTTGGCATTTCTGTGTGGAGTTTGCATGTTTTCCCAGGGTTAGCGGGTTTCCTCCGGGTGCTCCGGTTTCCCCCACAGTCCAAACACACACACTACATGTAAATTGAATGAACTAAATTGGCCGTAATGTATGAGTGTGTGTGTGTGTGTGTGTGAATGAGTGTGTGTGGGTGTTTCCTAGTACTAGGTTGCAGCAGAAAGGGCATCCGCTCCATAAAACATATGCTGGAATATTTGGCGGTTCATTCCGCTAACTCAGGGACTAAGCTGAAGGAAAATGAATGAATGAATGAATGAATGAATGAATGAATGAATGAATGAATAAAAAACACTAACGAAGACAGAACAACAGAACACAGAGGGACAAATGCACACAAAAGTAAAATATAATTTAGCTGATCAGGTAATCATAATAAAAAAGTTATTATAAAGTAACATTGTTCTTATATTACCAAAAAAAAAAACAATGCATTATCCTGACGATAATTTTGTCAAATAATAGTTTGGACACAATATTTAAAACATGAAGATTATGAATAATGAATATCAATTATCAGAGGTTTTTTTAATCCTTCACTTTCGCCAATTGGTTAAGTATTTTCCTCGCCACTGTCGCCTCTGGCTTGCATGGTTCGGGACCTGTAGAGCTGCGCATCGATGGATTACTCTTCAGTGTTTGAACTCCCAGCAGTGAATATTAAACCACACTGAACTGAAGTAAACTGAACTTCAACACTGAAAACTGGACTGACACTGTTTACATTTTTTATAATGCACATGAAGCTGCTTTGACACAATCTACATTGTAAAAGCGCTAAAGAAATAGAATTAAATTACACTCTATCTCTAATTACTACCTTTTCCACAGGGGTCATCAGTAGAGCCAGACAGAATCTGCTGACATTTTTTGCTTTTTTTTTTGCTATATTAAAAAATCCGCAGATTTACGCTAAATTGTTTTGAGTGTATCATAACTAAAACCTTAACATATAAGAAAAGAGAAAAAAACTTTAACTTGTAATGTTTACAATGCAAATCCAACTGAATCCACTTATTTAGTAAACAATGTCTCTCATATAATATATCTAACTAAAAGACAGAAAATATTACTTTACAAACTGTATTGTAAATAAATCAAATGAACAAGTTCATATTAGTCAATATTGTTACAGAAATTAATTAAACAACTGAATAAATAAATTTACACACACACTTACACAAGTAAATAAATAGACTCAATAATGGGCTAAAAAAGTGCATAAATCTGTGGTTTTCAGCGCGTACAGATTCCGTGTGGACCTAGTCATCGGTTACGCTTCCAGTGCACTAAGGAGTTCAAATATCTGTCTCCATGTTTTATCAGATATCTCAAATTCATCATTATTGATCAATCTCTACCTCTCCAAAGCAAGCATGTTTACAAGATATGGCAATTACCATACCAAACAACATGGCTTGTCTTTCACACATATTTAACAAGTTACTAAATATCCCAAGAACGGCTATAAGTGGATTACACACCATGCCAAAGTGCGAATCATCTCAGACTGGTTTCTTGAACATGACATTGAGCTCACTGTACTCAAATGGCCTCCACAGGCCCCAGAACTCAATCCAATAGAGCACCTTTGGGATGTGGCGGAACGGGACATTCGCATCATGGATGTGCAGCCGACAAATGTGCAGCAACTGCGTGATGCTATCATGTCAATATGGAGCAAAATCTCTGAGGAATATTTCTAGTGCCTTGTTGAATCTCTGCCATGAAGGATTAAGGCAGTTCTAAGGGGAAAAATGTGTCCAACCTGGTACTAATAAGGTGTACCTAATAAAGTGGCCAGTGAGTGTACATTTGATTTATAGATTTAAACACTGATATTTACATCAAATTAAATCATTCGATTGTATTTAACAGCTCCAGTTGACCGGTTTATACCTGACAACCTCAGATTCAAAGTCGACAGATGCTTGCTGGGTTAAAAAAAAAGCATTAAAAAGTGAATAACTCTTCATCACGACACTGACACACGTGTTCAACCTATTACAAAATCCTGTAGCATCATCTACAAGAAACACGCCAGAAAAATGTCTGCGAAAAGAAAAAGGCATCTGCAAAAATCTGGCTGCAACTGCGATTACATAAACAGAAATGCTTCAAATGAAGATAACATTAAATAGTGAGCAGCAAAAAAGGTAGTTTACATTCTTAGCCGAGCGTCTTGATAACAGGCCAAGAGAAATATGAGACATCTAAAATGTGTGCATTAACATTATTTATTGGGCTCCTACTAAGCTCGAATGTTCTTCGCAGTTGTCTTTATTTTCTGGAGCCGGAGACGAATGACGGACCCCGCCTCCAGAGCGGATGGGAGTAAGAAATCACCTAATCGCTTAAAACAACACTATATTTACAGAGTAATAAGCAGCCAGCGTTCCAGCCCGTTCCCTCCTCCTGATTGGGATTTGGGACCGCCGAGGAAAAAGCCCAGCTTGATTTACTGCAGGTTATTTGGGAACGCTTTCGTTCAGAATCAGGAGGAAACAAAGACGGGAGATTTCAGAATTCTGTACGGCTGGAACATAGACTGTAAAAAATATGGACGTAGGATCCGTGACGTCACCCATAGGTTTCTGATGAACCCAAAAGAAGCTACTAGTAGGCGTGGCCAACCGTCACCATTTTGTTCACACGTCATCGCACCAACCGATGCATACCAAACAAGGGCAAAGAGGCGGAGCGTGGGCGGAGCTACAGGACGCATGCTGGCATTTAGCTAAGAGCTTACTTATGGGAGAAACACATAATATTTCATTACCTGCGACTCGTTTGTGTTCTGACCACACGTGCTTGGTTGTACACTATATCAATAAAGTGTTTAGACTTTTAAAAGCACTGCTGTAATACATTAAGCCACTTAACATCGTTCTTATGACGTTTTCAACAGGAAGAAAGTGCGGATTACATCCAAATACTTCAGATATAGTCTGTGTTAGTAAATGCAGGGCTATTTAGGAAATCCAGGCAGAACACTGTATGACAACGCTTCAGATGACTGTTTTATAGCCTACAGCTGATCAATCTGTCAGATTCTAGAGTGCATTACTGCTCTGAAGAACATTATAAATCATAAATTATTTCAATTAAAGCAATTACATTTATAGAGATGGTATAAGTACATAATTTCACTCACCTGGGAAACGGAGGCCATGTGAATGGTTTGTGAGCACAATTAAGCGCACACAGCACGCCATATCATCTGATAATTGCAGGAAATAATTCCAAAAGGCGACTGACTGTGTAAAGCCACATAAAACAACACAAAAATACGATGAATATGCCGAAATCAGCTGAGGTGACGTGACGGCGACCAGCGGGACTTGCTGTCACTCAAGTGGCCACGCCCTTAATTATGCAAACTTAATTTAGCTTAATATAAAGGAAACGGAGGAGTTATAAAAAAATTCACCCCCCTCACAGTTGTCATGAAGGGTAATATAAGCTATATGAACCAAAATCGTTCTTTGTTCCAGGCTGTAAACACCTTTTTTTCTGCTGTAAAGTTGGCCATTTCACCAGTGGGCTCATTAGAGATTTGCTCTATTATGGAGCCAAGACTAGCGTAATGACTTTGCCATAATGACAATAAATAATATTAGATTTAGATTAGATTCAACTTTATTGTCATTACACATGTACAAGTACAAATCAACGAAATGCAGTTTAGGTCTAACCAGAAGTGCAATAGCAGCAAGTGCAGATACAGGTATAAATTATAAGGTGCAGTTGTAGAAAAACTATGGTGATATTTACAGATGGATGTACTATGAACATTATTATTAGCCCAGATTTACAATAAATGATTATACTTACAGGTTGATATTAATAATAAGTGTGCAAATAGATAAACAATTACAAATATATGTACAGTGGGTGTGTACATAATTACACATGTACAGTGGGTATGTACAGTTCAAATAAATGAATCAGTGCAATGTAGGCCTGTCACAATAATCAATATATCGACTTATCGCACAATACATGGACATGACCTCAATGATTTTTGGTGATGCAATATATATCGCCACTATGTAAAAAAACAATTCTTATTCTTCAGATTATAGCTGATTGCACAACCTCTTAGTGTCAGTATGGTAAAAAACACTGTAGTATTTACCTTAAATGACTAAAGTATATTTTGATATGGGTGCCTGAGAACTGAAAATAGATCTGGTAGCAGATATCGCAGCCTCTGTTATTTTTTACCTTGCTTTTTTTTGTTTTTTTTTGTTAACATTTATTATTATTTGTTTTGGATTTGCGTTTTCACATTCTGATTCCAATCATTAAATTATTAAAATGACAAAATTAAATTAAATATTCTTAATAACAAAATGTTATATTATTATAAGATAATATTATTATCTTTTGAAGAGTGCACTTGTGTTATGATGCTATTATATTGCCACTCTGGCATTATATAATGAGTGGCCTAAAATGGTCTTAAAATGACAGTAATATCGTTTATCGCGATATTTTTAGGTGCAATATATCGTACAACAAAAAATAGATATCGTGACAGGCCTAGTGCAATGTAGGTTGCTTATTAGACTGGAGATTCTTGAAGATACTAGTATTCAGCTTAAAGTGACATTTAAAGGTTTCACCAGGGTAATTAGGGTAAAGTCAGGGTAAATAGGCAAGTCATTAGCTATGTTTCCATCCAAAAATGCGAATGAACTTTATGCGCAAAACTGGATTATGGCATAAAAGACGTGCGAATAAAGCAGCGTTTCCATCCAACGAGTCAAAGCGAACAAAATCGTGACTTCCTGATGAACTGGCGCCAAATATTAACAGTAAAAACGTAATTTGCTGCAGTAGGAGCAGCTGTGTGAATCTTCTCTTCATTTAATAAATGACTCGTGCCTCAGAAGGCAATCCTGACACGCAGTGAATGCGCGGTGGCGTTTGAAGGTGTCAGACGCGGAGCACAGACGCTCTTGATTCTGGAGGTCATTAATAATATAATAACACAACTACTGAAACGGTGAGGCGCTTTAGAATGACCAAAACAACATTTCAGATGTTTTACGATGTGCTCAGCCTGCTGGTTTGTCCATTCACACACATTATCATCATCACATGATCTCTTATAACTAAATCACATGACCTTTATTAATGCACATACTGGGGTTTATGCGGTAAAAGTGTTTCCATCGCAGTTTATCCGCATCTTTTCTTATCAAATAAAGTTTACCCTACTCAGTTATGCGCATTTTCAAAATTGATGCGCATCATGGCGTTTCCATCAACCGTTTTTTTTATGCGCAGATCCAAAATGCAAATAAAAATAGCTGGATGGAAACGTAGCTATTGTTTAACAGTGGCTTGTTCTGTAGACAATCCAAAACTAATATTGCTTAAGGGGGCTAATAATTTTGACCTTAAAATGGGTTTAAAACCATTAAAAACTGCTTTTATTCTAGCCAAAATAAAACCAATAAGACTTTCTCCAGAAGAAAAAATATTATAGGAAACATTGTGAAAAATTCCTGAATCTGTTCAACATCATTAGGGAAATATCGATGCCAGACGATGCCCACCATCAATGACTTCAAGGACAAGACATACGGAGAGATGATACCAACTAGGGCCGGAACGATAAACGATATTAAATCGAATCGCGATAAACTGTCAATAACAACGATAAGCTCTAGGTGCAACAATTGGAATCTAGAAGTGTGTTGATATTAGAAACACACCAAATTTTTGGCCACCGAAAATGTTATGGCATTTAACGGACCATGTAATTTTGTGGTTTCAGTCACTGTTGTGCTTCTTTTTTAAATCTTAAAGCATTAACAATTTATATCAAAATCTATATCATTATCGTTCAACATGGAAAATAATTAGAGATTTAATTTTTGCCATACCTCCCAGCCCTAATGCCAACCATCGAGGACTTCGAGAACACCACATACATTTAATACACAAACACCCTTCATTAAACATGTACACATTGACATCATCTACATGCTATAAAACTGCAGGTTAACCATGTCTGTATATAATAACTTGTATTTGATTGCAACTTTAACCTAATTTGATTGTTATGCATTAATGTGCCCCTTGTAAAAATTATTATTGTAAAAAGAGCTACACAAATAAACTTGAATTGAAATATTTGAAAAAGATTTTAACAGTGCAGATAATAATTTTGACAACCGTTTAAGTGTTGTTTTCTTTTTTATAATATCATGCAGCCCTACTAGTATTCAGCATAAATTGTGATTTAAATGTGTTAACTACACTGTTTGAACACATTTAATACAAGCTGAAAAAACAAAAATCTACATTTTTGTGACAACTTAATTTTTTAATTTTTTTTATTATCTACTTACATTTGTTACGGTAACTTAATTTGTGACATGACTTAATCATGTGGAACCCTGATTTATTTATTTTTTTACAGTGTACAGTAAAGAATGCTGGGATCCACATGATTCATTAGTGTTTTCTCAACACAAATCAACTAAGTTCACTTAATTGTTATGTTCAATCCACTTAAATTTGTACAATGATTTAAGTTGGCAAAAAATTAAGAATTGTGTTGGTTCAACTCACATTAAATAATTGGTTTGAACACAAACAGCAAACTACTTATTTACAATATAATTCTTGAGTGTTTTTATGCGGCTTTAGTTTACAAATTTAAGTGGATTAAAGTTAAAAGAACAATTTAACAAACGAATGGTTGTGAACTGCACAATAAATTGAAGTGATAAAGCTCCCATAATGCAATTCAAAAGAAGAAATTAGTAAGAGAAAAAAAACATGAATCACAAAATACAAAAAATTGTCAATTTACAGATATTTTTAGTGTGCTTATTTAAATAAATAAAAAACTATTCCTTAAGAGAGATAATAATATCGAAAATGCCCTAATAATAATAATAAAATCTCTGAGGAATATTTCCAGTATCTTGTTGAATCTATGACATGAAGGATTAAGGCAGTTCTGAAGGCAAAAGGGCGTCCAACTCAGTAGTAGTGAGGTGTACGGGGTAATAAAGTGGCCATTGAGTGTACAGAGAAATGAACAACAGAAAATGCACTCGCAGTTTATTACAACGTTGTTGTAGCACACTCTAAAAAAAAAAGGTTCTTCAGTGGTTCTTCAGAAGTTCTTTGCGATATTTGAGGTGCTATTTAGCACTTTTACTGTGTAAAGAACCTTTAAAGCACCATAAAGGTTCTTCAGTGGTTCTTTAGTGGTTCTTTAAGGTGGTCAGGGTGCTATATAGCACTTTTACTGTCTAAAGAACCTTTAAAGCACCATAAAGGTTTTTCAGTGGTTCTTTGGGGGGTTTAAAGTGCTATATAGCACCAATACTACTGGTAAGCACTTGTTCTTATAGCTAATTCTCATAACTCTTATGCCGGTTTTATTTGCGGAAGGGTAAAGTAACATTATGAGCACCTTAAAATATAGGTGCTATATAGCACCATTTGACAAAAGTACTATATAGCACCTATTTTTTTAAGGTGCTGCGTAGCACCAAAAAAGGTTCCCCCCTCGTTACGACCAAAGAACCAGTTTTGGTGCTATTTAGCACCTTTTTTTTTAGAGTGCATAATATACAGCACCAACCCAGACAATATATCACTTCAAACAATTACAAATGTTCATAAAAGTCACTTTTCCAAACTTTAAAGTTAAGTTGCTGGAGGAAAGATCAAGCTCCCATAATGCAACTCAAAAGCAGTAATAAGTGAGGGTGTGGGGGGGCTGGGGGAAGAAACATGAATCACAAAATACAGAAAACTGCTAATTTGCACTTTGCATATTTAAAATGAACAAACACAACTCTTGAGTTTTTTTGAAACAACTTAATTGTTTTATTTTTAATCCACTTAAATTGTAAAAACTACTAAGCTAACTTAATTCCTTCATATTATCCCAACACAAATAAATTGTGTTGAGAAACAGACAGACAGACAGACAGATTATGGGAAATTATTTGTCAATTTCTCAAAGAAATGTTGTGGCACATCTTGTGTCCATTTGCTAATTAATGGGCAGGAAATTAAACAGGTGAGTTCTTTTAAATATTTAGGTGTGGAAATTGACTCTCTTTTTTGTTAAACACTCAGAAAATGTTTTTTAAAAGGCTCAACAGCGGTTCAGTTTATTGAGAAAACTGAGAAGTTTTGATATTGAGAAGGACATTGATTGTCGTATATAAATCACTTATTGCGTCTGTCCATTTTAACATTGTAGCCTGGTTTAACTCCCTCTTTGTTAAAAGCAAAAATAAACTTAAGGTTGGTAAACATGGCGAGTAAAATAAACACCTCTCACTGATTTATTTATAGCAGCCAAAAAAAAAAAAAAAAAAAAAAGAGGAGGACTCTACACCATCTATCAGACAGAGGTATGTAAAG
Organism: Danio albolineatus; assembly: GCA_903798035.1. Taxonomy (NCBI): domain Eukaryota; kingdom Metazoa; phylum Chordata; class Actinopteri; order Cypriniformes; family Danionidae; genus Danio; species Danio albolineatus. The sequence continues at coordinate 4,073,724 of CAIGQQ010037999.1, read as the reverse complement.
GATGGGAAAAATCACTTTAGTAAAAAAGGCCAAGTACAAGACATTTATTCCCACTGCCATTGTTTTGTTTTTGTTTTTTTAATAATTGCGTAAGTGTATTTATGTTTTGTTGTTGTGTGTGAGCTAGGGCTGTGCAATTTATCGCAAATCGCAAAAAATAAATAAATAAAATTTTTAAATTAAAATCACGATTTAAGCACATGCAATTTTTTAAAATCGCGTAAGGCGGCAATTTTATCTATTAATTTATTTTGATTTTTGTTTACTTTCTTGTGCGCATAATTTTAATATATGTTAACCAATCAGAGCTGACGCAGCACACAGGGTAATTACAGCTAAGCTGAGCGGGAGAAAGATGTTAACCAATCAGAGCTCACTCCGCACACGATGAAGCAAATAGGTGGTTTTGATTTACGTTAGTTTTTATTTATTGTTCTGACTGGAATTGAGGTTAGTTCATCTTTATTTCTTCATGTTGTCTGTTTTTAACACCATTTATTACAGTTTTGTTGATCAAGCAGTGAGTGCTGCTGTGTACAGTATGTGTTTAACTAGAGTTAAGGGTTGGTTCATCTTTATTTTCCCAATTAGAGCACTGTAGACCAGTAATGGATAAACTTCAATTTTTTTTTAACAGTAGGTGAGGAAGAATTATCTAAACTGATAAATTCGTCAAAATCAACAACGTCTATGCTAGATCCCATACCGACCATATTATTAAAACAATTGTTTTCAGAAGTTTCTGAACCGGTTCTTAACATTTTGAATTCATCCCTACTCCTAGGATACGTTCCTAAAACTTTAAACTAGCTGTCATTAAGCCTCTCATTAAAAAAACACAGCTTGATCCCAAAGAACTAGCAAATTATAGACCGATTTCAAACTTGCCTTTTCTATCAAAGATACTAGAAAAAAATCGTATCTGCTCAACTATGTTCCTTCCTACAAAGAAACAATATTTATGAAAAATGTCCAGCGTTCTCCAGCCCCGGCGCCATAGACTGCAGCTCTGCACAAGACGTCTGGCCATAGGAGAAATGGTCGTGCCCAACTGAGCCTGGTTTCTCTTGAGTTTTTTTTAATTCTTCACTTTCGCCAATTGGTGAAGTTTTTTCCTCGCCGCTGTCACCACTGGCTTGCATGGTTCGGGACTTGTAGGGCTGCGCATCGATGGATTACTCTTCAGTGTTTGGACTCTCAGCAGTGAATATTAAACCACACTAGACTGAACTAAACTGAACTTCAACACTGAAAACTGGACTGACACTGTTTCAATTTTTTATAATGCATGTGAAGCTGCTTTGACACAATCTACATTGTAAAAGCGCTATACAAATAAAGATGAATTGAATTTTATGTTGTCTGTTTTAAACAATTTTACTACAGTTTTATTTATTAAATTTAATACTGTTATTTCATTGTGAAATGTTTTGCACTTCTTGTGCACTGGATACATGTAGAATGTGTGTATGTAGCTGGTTTGAAGAAGCAAACAGTTGCCAGAATCGCAAAAAAAAAAAAAAAAATTAAATAAATGAATGAATAAAAATAAATACATTTAAAAATAATAATAATAATAATAATAATAATAATACAAATAATAAAATAAAATAAAATAATTAAAAAAATAAATAAATAAATTTTAAAAAATAATAATAAAAAAAAAAAAAAAATCGCAAAATCGCAATATTAGTTCCAAAAAATAAAAATAAATAAATAATAAAATAAATAAAATCGCAATATGATTATTTTGTTCATATTGCACAGCCCTAGTGTGAGCCTATGTCTAAAGACAATTTTCTAACCCCTGTGGCATAGACAAAGTTTACTGAATTGAAATACTGTGGAATAAAAAAGTCTTGCTCTCCCAAACATCACAGAAAATATCCGAGGGCGAATAATTCCGCTTCAGCTGTGTGTCTGGAAGTGTTCCGCACATTCCGATTTAGAACCAATTTACGTCCGAGCGGAATGACCTCCAAATTAATGAGCTTCTCGCCTCCAGTTCCAGAGCTGCCGAGGTCAAATAAATCACCCGTCCCGGCTCCAATCGGCCCTTCTGCATGATAACAGACAGACAGAGAGCCACCTCATCCACACGTTCTGTCCGTCCGCCGGGATATATTTCACCAGGCACTGAGAACGGGGCTTTTAAGGGAGTTTTTCGGGCCGGTGATGAACGAGCGGCGGCTCAGCGAGGAGGTCGGAGGTCACCATCTCAGCTTCGCATTTGTTGATGTTACGCGCATTTCTCTCTCTGGGGGCTTTTCTCTTTCCAGAGTCCATTAAAAGTTTTATTCGTGTGATTTAGGAGCTCCTTTTTGAATTAACATCTCAGAGAGGTAATTGCTAAATCATCCAGGGCACATTTATCCGGCGTCAAAATGAGATCATTCGCTAAACCGAATTTATCAGCAGTGGAAATAAATCCCACGCTTCAGTTTTTTCTAACATGGCAAAAATGAAGGGATTTACAGTACATTCGGTGTATTCTGATGATAGGGTTTTACAGCGGAGAGGAAAAAGAATGACTGCATTTCCCTCCGGGAGATTTTCAGGGCTAATATTTGCAGGCTAGCTGCTATTAGCGCACGATTTACAAGTGCTGCGTTTGGCCGGAGTGGATTACCTACTGCACTGCTGTAGGTGAACGTTATAAACATGTTAGCTAATCGTCGTTTAAACATATACACGTCACCAATTAACTGGTTTATGCGTTTCAGTCAATCAGAAAAGCCAACATTTACAGACTACACGCTAGTGATCTTTTTATTTTAACTCTTGCTTTATTAAAGCTTCAAATAACAGGCACTCTATACACAGTTAAAGTCATATATACAGTTTTCCTTGGTCAAATATAACAGATTTAAGAATTTTTCACAGTATTTCCTATAATATTTTTTTCTTCTGGAGAAAGTCTTATTTGATTTATTATTTCGGCTAGAATAAAAGAGTAGTTTTTTAAAAACCCATTTTAAGGTCAATATTATTCACCCCCCTTAAGCAATATTAGTGTTGAATTTGTCTCCAGAACAAACCACTGTTATACAATGACTTGCCTAATTACCCTAACTTTACCCTAATTAACCTAGTGAAGCCTTTAAATGTCACTTTAAGCTGAATATCTTGTAAAAAAACTAGTTAAACATTATGTACTGTCATTATGACAAAGGTTAAAAAAGTTTTAAAACTTGTTTTACATCACTTATGTAAAAAGTAACAAATCTAAGAAGAGAACATAGAATTTTCTCTTAAGTACACAATTTTACATCTATATTGCACACTATATATACACAATATATGTATTGGTTTTCTAATTCCAAGTATGTACAGTATGTCACAAAAGTGAGTACACCCCTCACATTTCTGCAAATATTTATTTATATCTTTTCATAGGACAACACTGCAGAAATGACTCTTGGACACAAAAGGAGTCAGTGTAAAGTTAGTTTAGCAGTGTAAATTTAGTGTCCCCTCAAAATAACTAAAAATACGGCCAATAATAGCTGAACCCTTGGCAACAAAAGTGAGTACACCCCTTAGAAAAAAATTGAAAAGTTAATATTTTGTGTGGCCACCATCATTTTCCAGCACGGCTTTAATTCTCTTGGACATGGAGTTGACCAGAGCTTCACAGGTCGCCACTGGAATCCTCTTCCACTCCTCCATCACAACATCACCAGGGTGGTGGACTTTTGACACCTTGTGCTCCTCCACCTTCCTTTTCAGGATGCCCCAGAGGTGTTTTAAGGGGTTTAGGTCTGGAGACATGGTTGGCCAGTCCATCACCTTTACCCTGAGTCCCTTTAGCAGGCCAGTGAGGTGTGTTTGAGGTCATTATCATGCTGGAACACTGCTCTGTTGCCCAGTTTCCGGAAGAAGGGGATCATGCTCTGCTTTAGTATGTCACAGTACTTGTCAGAACTCATGTTTCCCTCATTGAATTGTAGCTTCCCAATGCCAGCAGCACTCATGCAGTCCCACATGATGACACTCCCACCACCATGTTTAATGATAGACAAGACACACTTGTCTTTGTACTCCTCACCTGGTTGCCACCACACACGCTTGACACTATCTGAACCAAATAGGTTTATCTTGGTCTCATCAGACCACAGGACATGGTTCCAGTAATCCTGGTCCTTAGTTTGAAGGTCTGCGGCAAATTGTTTGCGAGCTTTCTTGTGCATCATCTTTAGAAGAGGCTTCCTTTGAGGACAACCATGCAGACCAATTTGGTGCAGTGTGCGGCGTACGGTCTGAGCACTGACAGGCTGACCTCTCATCCCTTCAACACCTGAAGCAACGCTGGAAGCACTTATCTGTCTGTTTTTCAAAGACAATCTTTGGATGTGACGCTCAGAACGTGCACTCAGCTTCCTTGGCTGACCATGGCGAGGCCTGTTCTGAGAAGAACCTGTCCTCTTAAAGCATTGAATGGCCTTGGCTGCAGCACAGTTTCAGAGTGTTGGCTATCTTCCTATAGCCTAGGCTATCTTTATGCAAAGTAACTATTTGTTTTTTCAGGTCTTCTGAGAGTTGTTTGTCATGAGATGCCATGTTGAACTGTCAGTGGCCAGGTTGAGAGAGTGGAAGAGCTTTTATACCAAATTTAACTCACCTGCTATCTGGAAACACCTGAGACGGTGTAAAACTAATGAGTCACATGACACAGGGGAAGGAAAATGTCTAATTGTGCTCAATTTTTACATTATCACTAAGGGGTGTACTCACTTTTGTTGCCAGGGGTTCAGCTATTATTGGCTGTATTTTTAGTTATTTTGAGGGGACACTAAATTTACACTGCTAAACAAACTTTACACTGACTACTTTTCACTGTGTCCAAGAGTCATTTCTGCAGTGTTGTCCTATGAAAAGATATAAATAAATATTTGCAGAAATGTGAGGGGTGTACTCACTTTTGTGACATACTGTACTTGCTACACTGAAAACAAGATTCATTGGATTTACTAAATGTGTTTAAGGTAAGTGATTGCAAACCATTTATAATGTTCGAGAAACACGATATAAAATACATAGACTCCATATCTCTCCTAACCGCAGACATCTTTTAAAGCCTTCTAATTCACCTGTGTGTTGAAAATGTAAAACTGATGTAGGTACTTTAAAACATTGTATGTGGTCATGTCACAGACTGCAAAGGTATTGGTCTTTGGTGCTGGGATCTTTAATATGCAGCTGGATTTTGACCCAGTTTTGTTGATTTTGGGTATAGCTAGGCCCACACGGAATCTGCAGGCACAGAAATCCGCAGATTTTTAGCCCATTATTTAGTTTATGTATGTGTGTAAATGTGTGTACTGTGTAAATTTATATTCACTTAGCTTTCAAATTAATTTCACTAATATTATTATTGTGATATCATAACAGCAATATGAAAACATTCATTTACAGTACAGTTTGTAAAGTAATATTTTCTCTCTATTAGTAGATATATTATATGAGAGACTTGCTTTGTTTACCAAATAAGTGGATTTAGATGGATTAGGATTGTAAATATTAAATAAAAGTTAAATGTATTATTATTTATTTCATATGTTAGGTTTTTAGTTATGCTACTTCTAAAATAAATCAGCATAAATCCACAGATTTTTTACATAATTCTCAGCAGAAATAGCAAAAAATGTCTGCAGATTTCGTCTGGCCTTAGGTATCACTAATGGATGCTTTTTTTTAATTCAGCTAATAAGAAATTGTATAATATATTGACCTTTGCTGGCAGAAAAATATTTTACTTAATTGAATTAGAGATAGATCTCCATCACTTAAAGGTCGGCAGAAGATCTTTTAAGTTAATTTACCTGGAACGTCATGTATTACCAGCCTGATCTAACGAGAAAACATAAGCATTTTACGTTTTGCCAGTTTAGTGGCTAATTCATACAATTTCGTACGAGTTCAGTTGCACAAAAATGTATGATTTTAAAAAGGAGGCATGGCACCCAACCCCGCCCCTAAACCCAACCGTCATCGGGTGATGAGCAAATCGTACTAAATTGTATGAATTAGATTGCACGAATTAGCTACTAAATCAAAATTTTACAAATTGCCGTGAGATAGCGCTGGTTTTACACAAAAACAAACAAACAATTTTTTCAAAGTTTGGAAACTACACTGTAAAAAAACTAAATCTGTAACTTTACGTTTTATTTCCGGCAGCTGGGGTGCTGGAAAAAAAAAAAGTTAAAAAACGGCTGTTAAATTACACAAATATACAGCAAAATAACAGACATTAAATTACAGAAATTTCCTTAAATTTCAATTTCTGGTATATTTCTTTAATTTAACATCTGTTATTTTACAGTAAATTTCTGTAATTTAGTATCCGTTGTTTTACAGTAAATTTCTGTAAACTAATATTCGTTATTTTACGGTAAATTTCTGTAATTTAATATCCGTTATTTTACAGTAAATTTCAGTAATTTATTATCCGTTATTTTACAGAAAATTTCAGTAATATCCGTTATTTTACAGTAAATTTCAGTAATATCCGTTATTTTACAGAAAATTTCAGTAATATCCGTTATTTTACAGTAAATTTCAGTAATTTAATATCCGTTATTTTACGGTAAATTTCAGTAATTTAATATCCGTTATTTTACAGTAAATTTCTGTAATTTATTATCCGTTATTTTACAGTACATTTCTGTAATTTATTATCCGTTATTTTACGGTACATTTCTGTAACCTAATATGTTATTTTACGGTAAATTTCAGTAATTTAATATCCGTTATTTTACAGTAAATTTCAGTAATTTAATATCTGTAATTTTACAGTAAATTTCAGTAATTTAATATCCGTTATTTTACGGTAAATTTCAGTAATTTAATATCCGTTAATTTACAGTAAATTTCTGTAATTTAATATCCGTTATTTTGTAGTAAATTTCTGTAATTTAATATCCGTTTTTTTATATAAATTTCTGTAATTTAACAGCTGTTATTTTAAGTTTTTTTTCCAGCAGCTGCCGAAAATAAACAGTGAAATTCTGGATTTTTTTTTTACAGTGTAGTGTTCGCTCTATCGTTATAAAAGGTACTGTATTATTATCTGAAAAACAAGCTATGTTTTTACTCCTTTTTCTGATCTTTTTTATTTGGGGTAGTCCTGTTTTATATATAATCTATTTATATAGGAGCTTCTTCTTTCTCCATTTTCTTTTTTCCCTTTTCTCTCTTGTTTTGTTTAGCCATTTTCTTCCTGTGTCTTTTGAAGTTGCATTATTATTATTATTAGTAGTAGTAGTAGTAGTAGTAGTAGTAGTAGTAGTAGTAGTATGTCTGTGAAAATTCTATAAACATAATTATAAAAGAAAAAAAACATTTAATAATGTTCAACTTCATTTATTTCTTTAAATTCCGCCCATATAAATTGTTTGCAATCACTTACCTTCCTTCATTAATAATTTTTCAGTGTATTAAAGCACACTACTTTTTTCCATGTGATCACATTTACGGAGCGATTCAACAAATTGCTTTACTCCAGCAAAGTTTGGTACGCCGTGGCGTTTTGTTGTAGTATTACTCTCTGAGTAGCGGTTAAGCAGATTTATAGATGAGCCCTTCTGACAGTTGTCTGTATAAATCTGCTCCGTCTGCAATTACAGCCATTACATACTTCAGGCACTTTAAAATAAACTACAGCATGATGTCAGTCGGGGCTTCTGAGATTAAGCAGCGTTTTTCTGGCCGCCGTTTCCACGGGAACGCCTTGATGGCTATAATTACTGTCATGTTTCGGGAGTGATGAGAGACACCAGAGGTCCAAATAAAACGTAAAATGCTTTCGATATAATAGATGGGTATCTCTTTGTTTAGAAATTCCAACAGGCCATCTGCCGCACATTTGGGAGCACGAGTGTTTCTCTGTGCATGGCGCTCTAGGCTGCTCAAGTGGTGAAGTGCTTTAAAATGTAGACATTATCAGATCAATTCATTTATCTCTTACTCTATAAACAGTTTTTACTCCTATTAGCATATTAGCTCCTACACATGCAAACAATTTTTCATTAGAGAATAAAATTATTGCCTGGGTGACCAATTTACTTAGCTTTAGAATCCAACAGGTTATGGGAGGTTTTAGTCTGAGTTGGAGCTCCCCAGGGTTGTGTTTTATCTTCATTATTATTTATTTCATATACAAATCCGGTAACACTTATAATAACTACACACTATGAATCATCTATTAAGCTTTAGCAAATAGTAAATTCATTATTTGTTAAGCATTAACTCTACATTAATAGACGTTAGTAAGCAGCTACAAATACCCACAGAATCTGTGGACATTTTTTGCCATTTCTATGCAAAATTTTGTTAAAAACATGATTTATGTGGAATGATTTTGGGAGGATCATAAATAAAACCTTAATATCTGAAATAAAAAGTAATGCCTTTTTAACTTTTATTTAATGTTTACAATGCAAATCCAATTTAGATTAGATTAAGACCCATTTTAAAGTCAATATTATTAGCCCCCTTAAGCAATATTAGTTTTGGATTGTCTCCAGAACAAACCACTGTTATACAATGACTTGCCTAATAACCCTAACTTTACTCTAATTAACCTAGTTAAGCCTTTAAATGTCACTTTAATATGGTAAATAAAAATTTGATTGGTAAATAAAGCAAGTCTCTCATATAAAATATCTACTAAAAGACAGAAAATATCATTTTACAATCTGTATTGTTAATAAATCATATGAATATTTACATATTAGTCAATATTATTACTGAAATTAATTTAAAAACTGAATAAATATAAATGTACACACATTTACACAAGTAAATCAACGATCAATGATGTGCTAAAAATCTGCAAATGCAGATTCTGTGTGGGCCTACTTATAAGTGCATTTATAAAGTGCTTAATAATTGTACTTTCATAATTTGTTACTGATTAATTTTTCATGACTAAACAAGGTATCACATTATTTACAAACCGTTTGTATTTCAGAGTAGTTGGTGGTTTTTAACGATCATTCATAATGAGTTAGTAAACGATTATTAAACTACAAAAAAATAATAATAATAATCAACATTTATATATTGTAGTAAGAGTTAATGGTGTTAATAAATGCTTTACCTCAACTTCCTGCAGTTTTGTGATCTGATCTAAAGTGAGGACTGTTTATGCTTTATAAATCCCTTATAAATGACTATTAAAGGCTTTATCAAATGAACAATACATCTTTGCAATCCTGTCTAAATATAAAAATTAATGTAAAGTTCAAACATTGCAGAATAACAGGAGTGTCAAAATACATCAAATTGGATTTAAAAAAAACAATATAATTTCAGTTATTATATTATTATACAACATTTTAAAAGTTATTTTAAACTATACAGTTATTTTATTTTAGATAAGGTTGCAAAGATTTATTTTTTATTTGATAGTTTCATTGTGTACAGTTAAAGTCCCCCTTTGACTTTTTGATTTTTATTTAATATATATATATTTTCCAAATGATGTTGGGAACAAGCACATTTTCACAGTTTGTCTGATTATATATAAATAAATAAAAACACTAAAAGTTAACCATTGGATCAACTTAAATTTTTTTTTAAAAGTATTTACAAAAAAAAAAGTACTTAAATTTGTTGCACCCAATTATTTGTTGTTGGTATTTTCAACTTTTATTCATTTTCCTTCAGCTTAGTCCCGTATTTATCAGGGGTTGCCACAGCAGAATGAACCATCAACTATTCCTGCATGTTTTATGTAGTGTTTTTTTTAACAGTTTCATTTTCAAAGTATGCAAAACCAGCCAATCAGTGTGCATTTAATCCACCTCTTAAATACATCTCTTTGACTGATTAGACTTCCTGATGAGTCTAGATTTCTGCTGCCACATTCAGATGGTCAGAGTTCGGCATCAACATCATGAAAGCATGGATCCATCCTGCCTTGTATCAGTGGTTCAGGCTGGTGGTGGTGTACTGCTGTGGGGGATATTTTCTTGGCTCACTTTTGATCCATTAGTATCAATTGAGCATCATGTCAACGCCACAGCCTACCTGAGTATTGCTGCTGACCATGTCCATCCCTTTATGACCACAGTGTCTCCATCTTCTGATGGCTACTTCCAGCAGGATAACGCTCCATGTCATAAAGCGTGAATCATCTCAGACTGGTTTCTTGAACATGACAATGAGTTCACTGTACTCAAATGGCCTCCACAGTCGCCAGATCTCAATCCAATAGAGCACCTTTGGGATGTGCTGGAACGGGAGATTCACATCATGGATGTGCAGCCGACAAATCTGCAGCAACTGTGTGACGATATCATGTAAATATGGAGCAAAATCACTGAGGAATATTTTCAGTACCTTGTTGAATCTCTGACACGAAGGATTAAGTCAGTTCTGAAGGCAAAAGGGGGTCCAATCTGGTACTAGTGTGGTGTACCTAATAAAGTGGCCAGTTAGTGCATATCTATAGTTTCATAGATGTATATTAAATATAATATAATTTTTTAAAACCCATTTTAAGGTCAATATTATTAGCCCCTTTAAGCGATATTAGTGTTGGATTGTCTCCAGAACAAACCACTGTTATACAATGACTTGCCTAATTACCTTAACTTTACCCTAATTAAGCTAGTTAAGCCTTTAAATGTGACTTTAAGCTGAATACTAGTGTCTTGAAGAATATCTAGTCAAATATTATCTGCTGTCATCATGGCAAAGATAAAAGAAATCAGTTATTAGAGATGAGTTATTAAAAATATTATCTTATAATGTTATGATTACATGATGAAAAAAAAACATAAAAGATAAAATAGTTTTTATTTTATTTTCATGAGTTAAGATTTTAGTTAAGAAACTCTTAATATCATTCCGCATAAATCCAGATTTTTTTTACAATAGCAACTCAACCCAACTTCAGGTCCAGGCGGTGGTTTATTGCAGGAGCGTTGCGTATGTTTTAATGTTGCTGGGACCCTCGGCGTCCGCTTTGATGATCCACTGATGCCAGTAAAATACAGTCTGACGAATGTGAAGGGTTTGTTTATGGAGCAGCAGGACGTGTTGGCAGAGGCTCGCTGTCATCTGCTGCTCCACTGCCTAAAATGGATCGGACAAAAGGCTCCAGAAGAGCGACGGGCCCTTGAAAACACGAGGACGACGCGCTAGAACGCAGACTCTCCTCCTGGGTGCAATCAGACGGCGATTAACACACTTCAAAGATGATGTAAATTGAGGCCGCTCGCTCGTCACCTGACTGCAGATTAATCACACGCCAGAGAAACATGAGCTACGTTTACATCCGTCTGAAGACAACGATATACTGTTGGCCGAATGCAATACTTGCATTCACAATAATTTAATACAAATTTACCAACACTAATAAATAAACACCAGAGATCTAAAAGAAAAAAGGGTTTCATTTGTAAACAATTCAAGGCCACGGGTTTGCAATGCAAATATTTTTAATCAACACATAAATATGTACCAATCATAAAAATTGTGTTTTTGCAATGCATGTTTTTGTCAAATTATTTATCAACAACCAAAAGCAGGACACCAATATGATTTGTTGACTGTACGCTGTAAAAAAGCTGGGTTTGACACATTTGTGTTCGGACAACATGAAAAAAATGAGTTAACTTATTAGTTTTTACAAATTTAAGTAGATTGAACAATAAAAACAATAATTTAATTGTCTCCCAAAAAAAACTCATTAATAAGTAAATAAGTAGCTTGAATAAACAGCAACTGTCATTTTGCAATAATAATAATAATAAGAAGAAGAAGAAGAAAAGCTTACAATATTGGGTATGTGCAATCAGATAAATTTATGGAAATATTTGTACATTAATATACACGATAAAAACACAATAAATGTATTTGTCCTCCTTAGTTAATAAGACTAAATTATGATGCAAAAATACAAATTCTAGAGGGGGCTAATAATATTGTCCTTAATTTGTTGTTAAAAAAATTAAATAAATAAAATTGATTTTACTCCAGACAAACTAAAAGAAATAAGACTTTCTCAAAAAGAAATTAAATATTATAGGAAATGCTGTGAAAATTTCCTTGGTCTTTTAACATGCATTTCTGTAAATATATGATATTTACAGTATACGTTTAATATTTATATTTAAATTTTACAAGAGGGTAAATAATTTCACTTCAACTTTTATATATATTTATATCATTCTTACATATTTAAATATTTAAAAATCTTTTAACCATTTACAAGTGAGGATAAAAAAGCACTTCAAATCATCAGAGAGTAGCACTATATCAGTATTTAAACTAGGGCTGCACAATACTGGAAAAATCTGACATTGTGATATTTTGTTAAATATTAATAAATATTATATAATATTAGATAAATATTGCAATACAGATACAATATGCAATTTTACCAGATTATATATATATATATATA
>CAIGQQ010037999.1:3969974-3984024 GCA_903798035.1 Danio albolineatus | reverse complement strand
ACTGTAAAAACTGTTACTTAGATTCTACTCAAAAAAATTAAGGCAACATTTTCCAACTACTTTTTGTAAGTTTAGTGAACTTCTTGTTATTTTAATTTGGTAAAAATCAATATTATTTATTTTACTGTATGCTAAAAAATTAAGTAGAATCTACAAAATAAAGCAAAATATTTGAGTTTAACCAATGTGAAAAAGATGAGTAAATTGACCAAATAATACTTAATTTAACTAAGTAACATTAAAAATAAAAAATTAAAATTTTTGATTTTAGTTAAATCATTTTTTAAATTTTAATTTAGAAAAAAAATTCTTCTGTCCAATTGAAATAATTAGTTAGCATTGCAATAACTTTAAGAAAGAAAGACAGAAATTCATTTCCATTGTTTATTACTTTTTAACAGCTGCCATATACAAACAATTGGATGCAGTTTCTGTAATCAATTTTAATGTTAATGTTTTCAACATCTTAACATTACAAATTACAGAAATTTCTTACCCCATCTTTAAGTGCAGCATAGTACACCTTTAAAGTGCAATTCGTGTCCTCTTAACACTGACATTAAAGTACAGTCACTCTTGACCTGAGCAATTTACATAAACGGACTGACTTGTGTGCACAGTACATTTTCATGTAACATATATTAAAACATGATAAATAACAGAACATGTTTGTAGTACAGACTGTGCTATATTGCAATAAAACATTTGAAACTGAAATGAAATAAAATAAAATAAAATAAATGACCTCAGCATTTGACATAACAAAACAAACCTCAGCACATCAAGTGCCCAGAAGCCAGACACTTATCCAGGGACTAAAGAAGTCTGTGCTTGACTACCAAATTGTTCTAAGTTAAACTGCCCATCGAACAAGAGTGATGAAGCAAAGAAACAGAACCTCTGAGCCTCATCCAATTAACAATTCAACATTCACAACAATCTTCTGGAAAACTCAATAAAAACACAAGATTGCCATTTAGTGTGAGGCTGGAAGTTGACCAACTAACTCAGAAGTTTGTTTTTGAGTGTCATGAATCGGGAGGAAGGCTTTGGACGCAGTGTGTCAAGTCCCACAAAAAGTCTTTGGAACACCTCAAATGTTTTGCAGAGTTGTGGTGGATACTGCAAGTTCAGAGCATACGTCATCCCCAGAAGCAGGCAACATGCCCTGGCCAGATTTCCAAGATTAGTAAGCACCGGGATTCCCTCAATGATGATGCCCACCGCATCTGGTTCACGGCAGACATATATCTGCACATTGTGCATGTTCAAGTCCTCATGGACACTGCTCTCCGTTTTTCCCTGTATGAGAATAAACAGAACAATAAGTGGCAAAACTGAAAATTCCACTCTTATAGTTATGTTGTCAGATGATTATGACTCCTGAATAATGTAAAAGAAGAGTTTTATTTTTGTAAAACTGCAATTGAAAAATATGACAGTATTTTTTTTAAATCAAGTCTATAAGCAACTGGAAGGCCAAAAGGTTAATTTATGACCCTGGTTCCTGCACATACATCTGGGTGTTAGTAAAAGTGTTTTGAACTTTTGAAAAAGCCAGTCTAGCCATTTTTGACCTAGCAACAGTATTTGTTCTTAGACATGCTAGCTAATCCCCAACTCCAGCTCCGAACTATAACTCAGACAGACATAAGATTGTTATCTGAGGATTAAATGCTTTTCCCCAAAAAAGTCAAACTATGCTTTATAAACAATACTTACATAGTAGTCAGAGATGAGGTCTTGCCCACTCTCTCCCATGTATTCAATGAGGCATCTCAGAGTCACGTCTCTCTTCTTCACCACAGAGGTACTTGGATCCTATAGTTGGTAAGTGAAACCAGGGAATATAACAACAAATGTCATTATCAGTGTGGTTCTGTACTAGATATGTCATATACACACATATACATATATATCATATACACACACATATACATAAATTCATGCACACACACACAAACATAAACTTTTTTAATTTAAGCTTAAAATTAATTAGGAGCTGTAAACATTTTTAAATTATTTACTCGCAAAGACGAGTAAATGAAGTACTTATTGCATTAATATGCATCTGCAACACTGTTACCACTTTTGCCTCACCTGTATCAGTTCCAATAGCAAGTTTTTGATGCGTTGACCAGCCGCTCCACCCTTCGCACTAAACAGGTCAAGAAGTTTTGGAGTGTACTTGTCCAGCTGGGACATGAACACTGATTCTAGTGTAACTGCAGTACACCTTCGGAATTCTTCATTTATCTGTAATACATCAATTGTTTGACTGTTATTTGGAGCACTCAAGATGTGTAAATAATTGGCAACCTTTCATTCTTATGCAGTGTCTAGCATCACATTCTAGCAACTTTGTTCACTATTTTCTTTTAAACAAAAATCTGAGTGAGCAGCATGTCAGTGATTAATCATTTACCTGGAATGGTTCAAAGAGGGCAGGCCATCTTTCTTTCAATTTTGGCACATCTGGGGACTGGGCAACCACTTCCATTCTTCTCCAGCTATACGTCCTGGCCATCATGTCATTTATGCTTTTGACATCCCTTTTCTTGCTGGCTTCTATTAACTCAATCCTCACATTCTCAAGGCTTCTGTCTGTTTCACCTGAAGGGTGCTGAGGCAGGTAATTTACTTCTGCCCTCTTTGGTTTCTTGATGTTTTTAGCAGGTTTTCTATCATCTCCCATCTTGTGTTTCATTGAGTTTATCAGGAGTTCAGGGCTTCCCAATGCTTTGCGTTTAGTACGATAGTTTGCACATTTGTATTTCAGGCTTTGTTGCCACCCATAAGTTCCATTAAAAGATCCTGGTTCTTTCAAACAGGGATGCTTCTCTATTAGTGCCTGTGCTACTGCAGATCTTTGGGCATCATTGGGGTATGCTGTGTAGCAAAACATGGCCTCTGCCAGGCGCTCCAAGATATCTGCTTTGACACTGGGTGATGTCAGTAGGGTGCCATCTCTTGAATAAATCTCATTACCTTGACTCAAAGCCAGCTCAGTGTTGTGTGAGAAGGTTGGAATTGGAAATACAGCAGGCCATGGATTTTGCCTTTCAGAGGGTGAAGGAGAGAGAATCACAGTATCATCTGAGACGTCAGAGTGTGTCACAGACTCAGATAAAGAGCACACACTGGAGGCATCAGGGGTGCTTTCCTGGGGAACAAGAGTCAGTGTTATGTTTAACGGAACATACACTACTTTCAGTGTGTCTTTATCTTTAAGTTCCTTTGTGGTCGTTAGAGTGAAAAAGTCATTAAACTCTTCATCTTTGTACTGAACACTGATTTCAGTGGTGATGGCAAATTGTTCTTGGATGGCTGCAACCAATTCATCAACACTTGAGGGTATGCCACTTTTGAGTGTAAGTTTTTTGACTTCGTGATCAATGAGGACCCGGAATCTGACAGTTGGTTCCATCACTAGAAAGATAGAAGAAACAGTTATATTATACAAAGTCATTCTCAACACTGGAGACAGATGTGGCGCTTTAATGTCACCATGAGCTTTCCTGCAACAATATAGGATGACAGGGGACAAACATCACTAAGCTTTTGTTGTTCAACAAGAGTTATGTGATCGGTCTTCTCAAGATGAAATCCACGATAGTGTTCATCATACCAGGACATGAGTGTTTTTACAATAAAATGCACCTTTTCCCCAAAAAGGGCAATTTGGACAATCTCTGCAAAATCAGGAAGACCAGCAGTACCACCATAGGCCACAATCATGCCTTTTGAGTACCTTGTTCCATGAAAGGTGACTGTATCAGCCAGCTGTACTTGACACTGACAAGGAAACAGATGCTTGATTGATTCCTGAATATTTACATGCAGTACATCCAACGGAACTGATGTGACTTTTACAACGCTTAGAGCAGGCACAACTGTTGTGGAATGCAGGTGATGACTTATCATAAGCTGATGCTTTGTGGCGAGAGAAAGGAGAATGTTCTTAAAGTTGCCAGTGTGTCTCACAATCCGCTTAAATTGGCTGTGCTTTGCTTCAAATCTCATCGTCCAGAAAGCAATCACAGGTCCAAAAGCATTTATTAATGCAGGATAGTGTTCTAAGAAGTGGTGCTTTGGGATTAACCCTTCATTAGGAAATACTTCTTGGAATCTATGTCGGTGTTCGGAAATTTTTGAGTCAAGATATGCAATACTTTCTTTGTTGTGAACTGGGGCAACAACAAGTTCAATGATGTCTTTTAAAGACATCAGTAGAAGCCAGGCTGGATCATTCAAAGGTATTCTTTGTCCAATAATGAATGGCAGCAGTCGTATGAGGGCCCAATTTTCATGTGCGTTTCCTCCAATCTTCTTTTTTGAGGAAAAGGTTGCAGGCAAAGGCTGAGGACAATCAGTTTTGTCAGCCCATTTATACGGAAATTGTGTGATAGCAGTGTTAAGTTCATTGAAAGTAAAATATTTCTTTGAGATAAAAACACTGAAACACAGACCCAATTCCAAGGGAACGATGCCTTCAAAAATGTCGTGCAATAAATCAGGTGGATAGCCAGTCACACAGTGGAAATAGCTCAGACTATCAGTAAGCGGGCAGGCATTTTTTATACCGTAACAGTGTGTCAAAGCTGGATTTTCTTTAACAGTCAATAAATGAGTGGCATGATTCTCTTTGGTCCGAGCAGGAAATGCACCTGACCTCACCTCTTTTCTTTGAAATTCTGATCGTTCTCCAAGACAAAATCTGCAAATGAATGGTCCACAAAAATTTTCCACAAGTCCACAAATTGAATGTGCCCCAAGATTATCAGCGACTACACAAAACACAGAGCCTTTAACATGTTGTCCAATACTGGAAATGTAGACACCGTCACTCTCCAAAATGGCAATGTCTTTTAACAAAGGAGAAAGCACCTCAGCGTAGCCAAATCTTTTGATGTCAACTGCTTTGCATAAAAGGGCCAAGTATACAGAGTTAAGAGTGGATCGCAATGAATGAGGGATGTTGCCAAAGGCCCAGTATACAGCTGTGATTTTATGCTTTTTTCTTGATGTACCCAAGGGGTTACAAATTTCAAAGTCATCTACATACAACACAAGTGCAATTCTTAACTCTTCAGAATAAAAGGAATTCTCTTTATAGACTGTACCATCACGATATGATGCATAATGAATAGATGACAACTGGTCCTGCTCTTTACTCAGAACTTTTTCTCTAAGATTTTCTTTACCCAAAATATGAACTAAGGACTGACGAATTGGGATATACTGGAAACTTCTCTTTTTATTTGGTTCAAGGATGTATTCAACGGGCTCAACGACTTCAAATTTTTCTTTATAATACTGTCGCCTTCTAAATGATGATGAAAGGGGACCACCAGCACTAAGTGCTGTGCTTAGTGGATTTGATTTGCACAGTTCTTCCACTAGAGATGTTACAAACGCTTCAGCAATCGTACAATTATGTTTCTTTAAGTGTGAAACAACAATATCCCTTATTGCAGTAATGGATGCAGAACTTACTATGAAGTGAAGATCATCTACCAGTTCATCAATGCACCGAATTGAAACATTATGAACACTTTCTAATTTCAAAAGGAGGGACGCTATGTACTCTACAACCACACTGCTTCCATCATCCTCTTCATAGTGAGCATCTGAGCCAGAGCCTTGATAATTGGCATCACTATGATCATGATCCTCTTCACAGGCTTCAAAAACTAGTGACTCCTCTTGTTCAGTTAATTGTCTTTCACCAATAATGCCTGGTTTAAAATCTTGTGAAGTATGTGGTGTATGCTTCCTGTGTTTGTGTGTCGCGAAAGTCCCATACACATTTGTTTGATGATCGCACCCTGCAAAAACACACTTTACGGTCTCGTTATTCTTCAGATGATGACCAATGTGTTCAAAAAACTCTTTTTCACTAGGAAAACCAGATTTTTGACATAATAGGCAGGTAAAGAATAGAGTTACTTGAGTTACTTGAACCGAGTCAACTGCTGGATGTTGTCGTGACAAGTGACAGCGGAGGCTACTCCAGTTTTTAAAAGAACATGGGCATTCTATATGTATACAAGGCAAGGCATGAGCGTGTCCAAATGTCCCATGATGCAGTCTATAATGTTTAAGTATATCAGTCTTTGTTGATACAACAGTGCTGCATAATTTACAAGGCCATTCCATCTGTTATAAAAAAAAATAGAGAGGTGTGCCATTTATAATTATTAATTTATTTTCCTATTTTCAAACTTTCAATAACTGACTTTTGGTTACCTTAATTCCTCTAAATGACAGATAACAACAAACCTCTGAAACATTTACCTCAATTCCACCTGTTACTAAAGAGCTTACCTACTTCATGAACTGCTCCTCCCTGTAGATCTGATGGTCTACTAAAGATGCAACACAAATGAAAGAAGAGTTTAGGAAAATATCAGGATCATTGACGTTATTGCAATGCAAAATTATTTAGTCTTTGTAGTTGAACAAATGGTAAGGCAAAATAAGATATTTCAAATAAATATATCAAAAGATTAAGTTAAAACGTTTACAAATGATTAAGATAAATTGCAAAGGCACCAAAAATATGAAAATATCTTTTTCAATCAAGCAGGAACAACAGTGATTACAAACATATCAGTTAACGTAACTTTTAACTGACACATGTATGAGAACGAGACCATGCTAATAGTGTTTTGCTAGCTGATTCGGAAAGAGCCAGAATATTTAAGACGAATGATTTGAGACAAAATAATTCACGTTCACCAAGGCTAACGTTACTACACAAACAACGTGACGATGTTTTTGTAAAAGTACCCAAACTAAGTAGAAACAATCTGGCAATATATCTCACATATACCGATTACATGTTAGCGATAGTTTTTAAAATTAATGTTCATTTTAATACCTTCGGGCTTCGGTAAGGCCGCATGGCGCCTGCAAAACTGACAAACTTAGCATCTGAAACCTGGCGACGCGTTTACATTTTATACAACAAATGCGTGCTCATTCGGCTAAAACCTTAATTTATGCAATGTAAATAGTTACTTACATGTGTTGCACGTTGTATAAAGCCCTCAAAAACTCCACAGAAACTGGTCCGGTACAGGTGACACTCTGAGCACCGATGTCTTTCTGCATGCATGCTGCATCATGTGGGCGGGCCGTGACGTTTTACTTTGGATGTAAACACTTTAATCGAGTTTTTTAGAAGCAATTTTTTTAAAGGTCAGTAAAACACAATTTTTTGATAGGTAATAATAAGTTACAAAAACAATCACACTTTTTACTTATGTAAAACTTAAATTAACTCAAAAAGAAAAGGCAATCAATTTATTGGAAGAAATATACTTTATAAAATAAAGTCCTATAGACAACACCCTTGAATAACTTTTTACAGTGAGTGGTGTAGTGGTTAGTGCGTCAACACATGCACTCCCGTGTTCACGGCGACCCGAGTTCGATTCCTGCCTTGTGTTCCTATGCCGATCCTTCCCCTCTCTCCGCTCCCCATGCTTTCCTGTCAAAACTCTCTACTGTCTTGTCCATTAAAGGTGAAAACCCCTAAAAAATAATTATAAAAAATAAGTATAATTGAATTAAACCAGCCTTTTCGGTCAACTTAAAAAAATAATTTGGCTCAACTTTAACCACTGAAGCTCTATAAACTCAAAATTTCTTTGCAGCCGGTTGCTTTAAAATTTTAAGTTAACTCAACTTTTTATTTTTTACAGTGCAGTTACTTTACAGATATTTTGGTAGCCCTTTATTTTAAGGTTCAATTCTCGCTGTTAACAAATTGTAGTGTAGTGTAGTTGGGTTTAGTTATTGGTAGAGCCAGACAGAATCTGCGGACATTTTTCGGTATTTCTGCAGAGAGTTTTGTAAAAAATCTGCGGATTTATGATAAATAATTTTAGGAGTATCATAACTAAATACTATTTAGTTACTAATTTAAAAAAAAACAATACGGTTTTAACTTTTATTCAAAGTTTACAACGGAAATCCAATTGTGGGGGGGGGGGATCCTTGTGGTACGGGATACCTTGAGGTAAGGCCCAATCCCAATTCTCCTCCTTAGCCCTTCCCCTTACCCCTACCCCTCGTTTTGCGCGTTCACGTCAAGGGGTAGGGGTGTCCCAATTCTCTTTAGCTTGAAGGCGTAGGGCTAAGGGCCAGGGGTTTACACCCCTTCGAACGAAGATTTTTCAGGACCACACTTAAAACGGAGGGGTAAGAAAATGTCCCAGAATGCACCTGGCACAGCTGAACCCGGAAGTAAGGAGATCCACAAATTTGTATTTTCTGTCACTATTACAAATTTTTACGACAAAAAAAAACATGTTTTAATATATTCATAACCGCGTTCGTGTTTCACCGTCATGCTTTAAAAAAAAAAACGCAAAAAAAACCCGCTAAATTTGGCGATCTATAATCCATAATCATAACTCCAGTACAGCAGTCCCACAATATTCTGACACACGATGACACTGGAATACCCTGTCAATAATGTCTAGTGTCTGGGAATGAGCTTTGTTGTTTTCATGTGTTTACACAGATAAATATGGCCAATGTGTAAATACACATAAATACATAATAATAAAGTAAATACACATAAATAGTGTATACTATTTACTGTAAATACACAGCACAGTTACGATCTTATCGCCACATTAGATGGTTATGATAACATAATATACGCCTTCAGTGATTTCCTGAAGATAAACACCAAACAATAACACAACTGGAGTAACTCCAGCAGTCGTGATCGTCTGATCTCATATGAAGCAAGAGATGGCGATGACATATGATGACGTGTGCAGGTGTTGAAGTGCTGTCCCAATTCTTAGGGGGAAGAATTGGGCCTCGGCTGGGTCAGTAGGCATTTTCTGTGTGGAGATTGCCCACCATTCATTTCAGTGTTTTCAAGCCTAAAAATAAAACGAACAGACTCCTATTTTAGAGCGAGGGGCGCCCCCTGGTGGTTCGACGGTATGGGTTGTGTATATTATTGCCACCCTTCATAGAAAGATTGAAAATACAGGAGAAATATGGGAAAATACCTTTACGGCATGATAGCAGGATAGAACTGTAAAATACAGGAGAATCCCGGGAAAAACAGGAGGGTCGACAGGTATAAGGCAACTATATTTTTTGTATTTTAATTGTCAAAATTAATTGTTTTACAGTTACATTTAGGATTGATTTAGTCAATTTAGCCTACCCAATTCACCTATATGACATGTGTTTGGATTGTGAGCACCCGGAGGAAACCCACACGAACGCAGGAAGAACATGCAAACTCCACACAGAAAAGCCAACTGACTCATCCAAGGCTCGAACCAGCAACCTTCTTGCTGTGAGGCGAAAGCACTACCTAATGAGCCACTGCGTCGTCACAATAATAATAATAACAGCTAATTATAATAGCTATTAATTGCAATAAGCTGAAAGGTTTTGCTAATTTATTTGCTGCTAGTATATACTATTTATTATTTATTTTAAAAATAAAAAAAATAATAATAAAAAATATTACTGACCATTCAACTGTTTATTTACAATTAAATACCTCCAGAAGAACTTATTTAGCAATTTGGGGATTTTTTATGGGGGTTGGGGGGGTATCCCTTTTTATGGTGGGCATATCCCTTATTTTCACATTCCAATGTTTACAGGTATGCCCTAAACCCAGCCAATAGTGTTTTCAAAAGCACCGATTGATGCGCCCACCCCCTTCCCTAAACCCAACTGCTAGTGTTTTCAAAAGCAATCAAGATAAAGAAAAACCCTTGTCTAATTTTTACCACGTTTTCAGATTTTACCACATTCTCACCCTGTTTTTTACTTGTTTATTTCATTTTTTGGCTTCTGTTTTTGTCTTACCTGGCTTTCTGGAACCGTTCTTCGCTGGTCTGTCATCGTAGCCAACTTTTCTCTGCGTCCCAAATCCGCCGATGTATGCGGCGAGCCACAGGACAAACAGTCCACACTGAGGTAAGTGAGGTAAGCGGTCAGCTGTTACCAAGAGAAGAAACAATATCACACCACCCCATAGTGTTCGTTTTAAAGGTAAACTGCAGCCATACGTACATCTGGCTACATAATTTGCGACCTCCAGAAATGTCTACCGGGGTACGTTTTACCAACGAGCCTATGTTGGAATAATACCATCAATAATATAATATAAAGAAATCAGATCCTAGACACGCTGAGTATATAATGACATGATTAAAAGTCCCAGTGCATATGACGAATCTGGAATAATTATACTGAATAATTCTATCCCCATCCGCCATATTGTTATTCCGACAATTCATCTGCGTCACGAACACGCCGTCCATCTTCCCTAATACCTTTAAAAAAAGCAGCGTATATGAGAATGTCAGTTCAAGCCTAATTTCAGAATAATCTCACCTCACTAATGCGGCCCAGGAGGACGTCCAGCTTTTCCTCATGCCGTTGTTTTATTATCCTCACATTTTTGGACTCGGCAGATCTCATCAGTAGCTGTCCGCAGATTTTGGCCCGGCTCTACACTTTCCCTTGGAACGGGCCCAGCGGTAAATGGAAGCTATTAGGTCAGGAAGAGAGGTGAGTTCACAGAATTATGGGACGTGTGCATGTGGCACTGTCTGTTATTGCTGTCATGTGTTTTAGTAGCTACCTTTCCTTCTTGATGGAGAAAAGCTGTTCGGTGCACTTTTGGACTGGTTTGCAGAGCAGAGCGTGAAGTCTGAAAGCAAAAACTGGACTGTGTGTGTGTGTGTACGTGTTTTTGTGACATGTCAGGACACAAATCTGTATAATGACACAGGTATTACAAAAAGGAGGTGAAATATGAGGACATTGGTGACGTCCTCATTTCTCAAAAAGCCTCTAAACCCCACAGAATGAGTTTGATCAGAGACTAAAGCTGCACACAGTCTGCTGTGATGGGGGTTTAGGGGTAGGGTGGGGTTAGGGTAATATAATATACGGTTTGGACAGTATAAAATGAATGGAAACCTATGTGATGTACCCACTTTTCACAAAAACAAACATGTGTGTGTGTGTGTGTTCACGTTCACAGCATACACTTATTTTTTTATTTAAAATAGAAAAAATTATTATAATAAAAAATAAAAACAGAAAATACAAAAAAATAAATAAATAAATAAAATAAATAAAAACACACAGCACACACTTCTTATAATTTGAAGAAAATCCTGATAATAAACACACACACAATCACACTAGCTACGTTTCCATCCAGCTATTTTTATTCGCATTTTGGATACGCACATAAAAATTAATTAATGGAAACGCCACAATGCGCATAAATTTAAAAAATGCTCATAAATAATGTATGCGCATAACTGAGTAGGATAAACTTTTTATTCGATAAGAAAAGAAATTGCGATGGAAACACTTTTACTGCATAAATTCCCGTATGCGCATTAAATAAAGGTCATGTGATTTTGTTCTAAGAGATCATGTGATGATAAATGTGTGTGAATGGACAAACCAGCAGGCTGAGCACATCGTAAAACATCTGAAATGTTGTTTTGGTCATTCTAAAGCGCCTCACCGTTTCAGTAGTTGTGTTATTATATTATTAATGACCTCCAGAATCAAGAGCGTCTGTGCTCCGCGTCTGACACCTTCAAACGCCACCACGCGTTCACTGCGGGTCAGGATTGCCTTCTGAGGCACAAGTCATTTATTAAATAAAGAGAAGATTTACACAGCTTCTTCTACTGCAGCAAATTATGTTTTTACTGTTGATGTTTGGCGCCAGTTCATCAGGAAGTGACGATTTTGTCCGCTTTGACTCTTTAGATGGAAACGCTGCTTTATCCGCACGTCTTTTATGCCATAATCCAGTTTTGCGCATAAAGTTCATTCACATTTTTGGATGGAAACACAGCTGCATACACACTATACAATACAAAAGTACATTTATAAATTACTGAATTACACTGAATTATGAAATAGCATTTTTTTAAAAACATTTTGAATAATTGTCACTTCATTCACTGCTGCAAAATATTTATTAAAAAATATAATATAAAATATTACAATAAATATTTTTTAAATCTTAAAATATTGAAATAAATTATTTTAGAAGAACATCTCATCTAAATATTGAAATTTCCCAGAGATGGGTTGCAGCTGGAAAGGCATCCGCTGTGTAAAACACATGCTGGATAAGTTGGCGGTTCATTCCACTGTGCCGACCCCTGAATAATAAAGGGACTAGGCCGAAAAGAAAATGAATGAATGAATATTTAAAATTAAGAAATGTAACTTGACATTACACACATACATACTGTATATACCAGGGATCACCAATCTCAGTCCTGGAGGTCCGGTGTCCCTGCAGGGTTTAGCTCCAACTTGTCTCAAAACACTCGCCTGGATGTCTCAAGTATACCTAGAAAGAGCTTGATTAGGTTCTTCAGGTGTGTTTGATTAGGGTTGGAGCTCAAATCTGCAGGACACCGGACCTCCAGGAACAAGTTTGGTGACCCCTGGTATATACTCTGTATGTACACACACACACACACACACACACACACACACATAAATTATACATATTATTATATCAACAAAATTGGACAACAGAAGATTGGAGAAACGTTGCCTGGTCTGATGAGTCTCCATTTCTGCTGTGACATTCGGATGCTCGGGGCAGAATTTGGCACCAACAACATGAAAGCATGGATCATCCTGCCTTGTATCAGCGGTTCAGGCTGGTGGTGGTGTAATGGTGTGGGGGATATTTTCTTGGCACACTTTGGGCTCATTAGTACCAACTGAGCATCATCAACGCCACAGCCTACCCGAGTATTGCTGCTGACCATGTCCATCCCTTTATGACCACAGTGTCCCCATCTTCTGATGGCTCCTTCCAGCAGGATAACACACCATGTCATAAAGCGTGAATCATCTCAGACTGGTTTCTTGAAAATGACAATGAGTTCACTGTACTCAAATGGCCTCCACAGTCACCAGATCTCAATCTAATAGAGCAGATTTGGGATGTGGTGGAACGGGAGATTGGCATCATGGATGTGCAGCCGACAAATCTGCAGCAACTGCGTGATGCTATCATGTCAATATGGAGCAAAATCTCTGAGGAATATTTCCAGCACCTTGTTGAATCTCTGCCACGAAGGATTAAGGCAGTTCTGAAGACAAAAGAAGGTCCAACTTGGTACAAATAAGGTGTACCTAATAAAGTGGCCGGTTGGTCTGTATATTAACAGAGTTAACCAATCACTTTCGGTCAAACTAGATGAAAAATGAACAAAACTGAACAATGAATTTGGTTAAGTATTAACTTATAAAGCATTTTTAGTATGCAACCTTACTGCAAAGTGTTGCCAAATCCTCTCTTACATTACAACACAAGCACATTAGTTTGCACATTAGCGTTCATCAAGTGCAGTGGAGCCAGAACGACACATTTAATGCTTTTCTTCATGCGAGTGCATCCGTCATTCCTGATTTTTCCCCAAGTGTTGAACCAACAAATCCCACAATCATCAATCTTCCCTCTATAGTGATTCAGAGGGAACGCTCACACGTGCATTTGTTCATTTTTAAAGCTAAAACAACGTCGAGGGGGTGAAAAAAAGAGAAGACACTCAGATTTTGGGCCCATTAACAAAATAAGTGCTCAGAAAAAACAAGGTTAAAATAAAAGCAGGCGCCCGGCAGCAGTGATTGCTGCTTCCTCAGCCTTTCCACTTCATTGATGGTTATGTGAGTTAAAACAAGGCTCGTAACGGAGCCCCTGCGGCCCCCGGGGACTAATTAGAGCCACGTGACTTCCTCCTGGGCTTCCATGAAAATAACTCCATCACAATGGCCTGTGATATTAATATCAGCTTTGGGAAAGTCAAGCCTCCGCTCAGGAGGAGGGATCCGCTCCAGCAAACCCAAGAATTCAGGATCTGAGAGACAGAGAGGAAGAGAGAGAGGGTGTACTTTTCCAGACACTTTAATTACACAATAATAATGATAATAATAATAATAATATTTCCCAGAGATGGGTTGCAGCTGGAAGGGCATCCGCTGCATAAAACATATG
>CAIGQQ010037999.1:3952920-3965261 GCA_903798035.1 Danio albolineatus | reverse complement strand
GACCTAATGAAGGAAGGAAGAAAAATATGGAAGAAAGAATGAGCGAAAAAATGAAGGGAGGGAAGAAGGAAGGACCAAATGAATGAAGGAAAAATTCAAGGAAGGACTGAACAAAATAAGGAAGGAGCGAACAAACGAATGAATGAACAAAAGGACCTAATGAAGGAAGGAACAAAAATATGAACGAACGAACGAGTGAACGAAGGAAGGAGGGAACAAATGAATAAATGAAGGAAGGAGAGAACAAACAAATAATTGAAGGAAGGAGAGAACAAATAATTGAAGGAAGGTTGGAAGGAACGAAGGAAAATAGGAAGATCCCTAAATACAGCACATGTTGTTTGTGCAGGGATGTGTAAACGTAACATTCTGTAAACGCATCAACTTCTCTACAGTGTAATACTCACTGCTCACTACTCTTGAGTACTTCTAAAAGGGCTACTTTTTACTCATACTTTGAGTAATATTTACTACAGATACTTTTACTCTACTTGCACTACATCTTTGGGCAAGTAATGGTACTTTTACCTGAGTATGATTCTTCGGTACTCTTTCCACCACTGAGTTTTAGTCATTTAGCAGATGCTTAGCGACTTACGATTGAGGAGACATTCAGTGATTCGACAAGAAGAGTCAATACACACAAGAAGTGCTAGTTATACAGAAGAGAACTAAGTGCTTGAGTTAGAAAGGGAAAGAGTTTTCATTAGAGAGAAGAGTGTTTCTACAGGTGGTTTGTCAAGCCCACTCACCTGTGTGAGGCTCATTTATTTTTGAGATTTGTGATTGTAAACAGATATTCATTCATTCATTTTCTTTTCAGCTTAGTCCCTTTATTAATCTGGGGTCGCCACAGCGAAATGAACCGCCAACTTATCCAGCATATGTTTTATGCAGCGGATGCCCTTTCAGCTGCAACCCATCTTTGGGAAACATCCATACACACTCATTGTCGAATACGAAAGTATGTCAAATGCGAAAGTGAAAGCATATTGACTATTAACTGTTTTTAGGAAAACTGACAGAACTGCAGTCTTGGTCTATCTGTTATTTCTACTGTATGATGTAAAGTCTATAATGCAAAAGCCAACTGCTATGTTAGAGAAAGTCTTACCTCTGACTTATATCTGGTGACTCTGTCTGTGGGTGTCACTGTTCAAAATGAAAGCGCAGCTTTTCGCTTATAATATCTTATTGCTCATCGTCATTAATTAAAATAAGGGCACATGACAGCTGAGCGGGACTCTAATCAAAATGTACCGTGAAACTCTGACCAATGTGAGGAGAGTTTACTCACACGTGACTTGTTTTAGATGTTTTGGTCTGTTTAGAAACTTTGCCATGTGAAAGCGAACTGCATCGAGAACAAAGAGCAACAATGTAACAATAATAATCCCTGTTTTGGAAGAGAATCGATCCACAGGTGTGAAAGCACCCTTAGATCAGCTGCTTCTCATGGCCCGTTTCCACTGAGTGGTACAGTACGGTACAGTACGGTACGGTTCGGTATGCTTTTATGTCGTTTCCATTGTCTAATGCTGTATTCACACCAGACGGGGCAAGCGTCTCTCAAATTGACTTGAGAACAGACGCGGGTTCGTGTGATGGGCAGGGCCTCTGTCTATGGCTCGGTGATTTTAGCTTTATTGCTAAATGGCTAACAGGGGTTTTATAGAGAGAATAACTGTGTCTATGTGCTTTATAAAAACTGAAAAACAGCTTCGATTTGTTTGGAGCTGTATCTGAGTCCACTAGATTATTTCAGAGGTGCACCCAGCTCTGTGAGCTCATAAACTCCTCCAGAAACTGAGCCTGGATGATGGAAGTTTTCAGCGGTGCTTCTGACTGAGCCAAGCCCAGTTTGATGAACTGTTGTCGGTGTCGGCAGGAGGATTTTTCCCCAGGACACCAACAACAGGCACTACGTCATAATCACACCCCCACAGAAGCAAGCTCCTGATTGGTTAAAGCGGCGCGAATGTCCGCTGAAGTTCAGATTTTCAAACTGGAGCGATTCGCGTGAATTGCACGTTAAGCGCGTCAAACGCGCCAAACGCCCAGTTTGCGCCGCACCTTTTGCGCAATTTGCGTCATATGCCTATTCATGCCTTTGCACTGACTTAACATGTAAATCACTCGCGCTTGACGCGTCTTCCGCGTCTGGTGTGAACGCAGCATAAAAGCGTACAGAACCGAACTGTACCGCACTTACGTCATTCGCTCGCACAACAAGCCAGAATGAAAACAAAGGAACCGCCAGGTTTAAATACACAGCCGAGACATTACACCGTAATAATATATATGTATAATAACGAGCCATGGTCGATCCAAGCTCAAACAAACCTTGTCGTCGTTTTGATGAACAGCCACAAAGCCAAGAAGAGCAGATTCTCCCCTGTGCCCCGTAGTTTTTTATGAGCCTGTCTGAAGCGCAAGCAGTTTCGCTTTGTTGCTTGCGCTCGCGTCTATATTTGAAATAACAAACTTCTTGAGCTGATGATAATAACGTGCGCTTGATTATTGACGTGCTTTTGAAACCCGATCCTTTCAGAAACAGACAAACGCGAGACTGACGCACACAAACACAAAGGAGAAGCCGGAAAACACAAAGGAGCAAATTATTGTTTCAGCAAACATGAAGAAACTGCTGCGTTTAACTATTATCATCACCTTTTGGACTATTATGAACTCAGAATAACGGAGTTACTCTCTAACTAGAGCAGGGATGTCAAACTCAATTCCTGGAGGGCCCTGCACAGTTTAGTTCCAACCGTAATTAAACACACCTGATCAAACTAATTGAGTCCTTCACGCTTGATGGAAACCTACCAGTAAGTGTGTTGAAGCAGGGTTGGAACTAAACTGTGCAGGGCTGCGGCCCTCCAGGAATTGAGTTTGACATCCCTGAACTAGAGGCTACATGTGCTGGTGAAGATTACAGACACAGATGAGAGCTCTGCACTGACTGTGGGCTATATTCAGTGTTGTTTTTGAACCTAAATAAGGACTAAATGTCTGCTGTGTGTAGTTTTTCTGTAATTGGTAACATATCAGAGACTGTAAGGGGCTGTATGTGTTCATATGTGCTGCATTTATTTATTTATTTGATATAATCACAGACAGTAGGATATTTCACATCATTGATCTGCAGTTATAATCAGATCATGTTCATAGAGAGGTCAGTAATGAACATTTATACACCAGTGTTTATGTGTATAATAAAGCCTCTGTGTTGTGAGAAGTGCTCCTCATATGATATGTGAGCGACCCGTACAGCTTTACTGTACACATTTCCTCCAGCGAGAATGACGTCGACTGAAACTTTCTGTCGTACACCACGCCCACCAAAAGAGCACCCTTTAGCAGTGGAAACACAAGCCTGATAAAGGTGACCCGTACCAACCCATACCGTACTGTACCACTCAGTGGAAATGGGCCATTAAAGTCCCAAAAACCAGACGCAAGCTTAGAAGTGACCGTGCATTAGCAGTGGCTGCCCCTAAGTTATAGAATGCCCTACCTCCTTACATCAGGCAGGCCTTCTCGCTGTCTCTGTTCAAATCACATCTCAAAACCTTTGTTTCCGTTTTCTTTTCATTGATGCTTAAAAAATTAAGAGCCATCGAGGACTTTATGTCTTAACTACCTCCTTATCAAATATATTGCACATTTCAGAACAATCTTGGCCCAATATCTGCCCAACTGATTGATTCTTCATGCCGTTCGAGCACCATCATGAAAATAACTTAGCAGTTTCATTGTAATAAGACTGAAACCTCCAGGGTCAAGTCTTGATTTAAGCAGATGTAGAGGGGTTTGGAGAACCGGTCGAATCTCGAATGAAAATTGTTGTAAAAGATTTGAGTGTCTTTAGAGCGTCTCGCAGGACTGGCGATGTGTAAGACTCGGCGTCCCATGACATAATCCTTCAATATCCCACGCCACAATTTAAAGTTTATTAAGATGTTCATTTACTCACGTCACTTCATCTGACACGTGCAGGACGAGACTGCGGGGTTTCTGCCAGTGTAAATGGCCAAAAAGCGCAGATTATGAGGACTGCTCCCAGTTAAAACAAGAAATTATTGTTCTGACCTTGTCAAAGTCTGGGCTCCGTGAAGCTGGTCAGATTCGGTTCCAGGATTTGCAGGATTGCTGACATACAGAGTCAACCCAGTCATTTCATTATAATATACTATATATACAGGGCTTGACTTTAACATTTTTGATCGCCAGACACTGGGGCTAGTAGTTTTCCACCGTAGCCACTTGTCATTTTCAATAGTCACAACTTTGTTGTTGGGGAAATATATTTTATATGCATAAATTTGACTTTGGCATGCTGAAACTTACACATTTTTACATTTTGTGTTATGTCTCCTCATTAATTTAACTTTTTATTTTTATTTCGCATGACTTTTTAGAACTCAACACTATAAGGATTGACCGATTTTCTTCTCTGGCCACATTTGAGAGCCCCTATTATGGGTTTTTGAAAATGATCTTCATGCAGTGTGTAACACAGCTGTAAGTGAAGTGAAATGTCCAGCTGAGGCTTAAATCAGAAAGTGCACAGTGTTTAAAACTATTTATTCATCTATAAAAGAGTCGACTCATAGTTCCTCAAACGAATCGCCGTGCTTACGAGTCTTTAGCCGCTTCGGCATGACGAAAACACGAAACATAAGCCCCGCCCATTTGTACGTGTGCAGCCCCGGGAGATTCGAAACCCCCCAACCCCGCCCACAAACAACAGCTGCAAGCAAAGGTTGCCAGATTGGGCGGTTTTGAATTTGATTGTGCAGGTAAAAACCTTCTAGAGAGGGTTTGGACTGGAATCAGTCAGCTACATCTGGCAACACAGAGAAGAGCACTGTAGCAGACGCTGTGCTCAGCTGGATATTACTGGAAGTGTGCAGATGAACCAGAGATGAGACTGTGAAGAGTCAGTGGTTGAGGTTTATTTCTGCAGAAATGCCTCAGCATTATAGCCCAGCCTTGTGCTGTGTTCCCTCTGAGGAGCTTCTGAAATCTACACGCTTACAACGGAGGATTCGTCGACCGTTTGTTAAAGGAAGGAGCAGAAAAGACTATTGATGTATGCAGGGGCGGACTGGCCATAGGGAGCACCGGGACATTTCCTAGTGGCCTGATGGTGAATCTGGCCTGCTATCCAGCAAGTGTGAGTGCGTGTGATTAAAACGGTCGCCTCATTGTTTTCTCTAGCTTGTAAATGATGTATTTAATTGTGTTTTGTAACTTGTAACCGCTTATAGTGTCTCTGGTTAACTTGTATTCTCATTTCGCGTCTAAAAGCACGTTGTAAACGTGACACGTGCCGCTTTGTTTACGGATTAAAATGCGTTTGTGAGCTCGTGTTCCTCTGCTGTTTGTCATTGCTATGGCTACATCAGCTCTCCTACACACGTGTGGCGGTCCTGTTTCATAATGGTTCAGCTTTTGCCGCTGTGTGCATTAATACTGCATGTGTGTCGCTGTTTTTACTTCTGGTTAAGAATAGAGCGATATGCTGGGAGACCGGGGGGTTAGTTTCGGGGATGAGGTGTCTGAAATACGAGCGACTCCCGGGAAAAACGAGTGTTGGCAGATATGCTCACGCACACACTATGACTACTTCAGTGTTGACAAGCCGTGGTGGGCATTCTCTCGCGCTGAATGATGTCGACCAATCGCAACAGACTGGGTCATCGATCCAATCAGCACAGTTTAGCATCGCGCTAAGGAGGGGTTTTGGAACAAATGAATCACTGAACGATTCATATAGGAGTCGCTGGGATAATGAGGTAAAAATAAATGCAAATTATAAGACAATGAAAGTGTTTTTTGACCATGCATGCATATTAGCCTGTTGTTGGAGACCCGCAAAACCAAAATATGACCCTTTTTAATGTATAATAGGGGCTCTTTAAACTAATTCTTTCCTTGGCACAAATTTTAAATAATGTGTCAAAACAAGCTACTGTAAATATAGCTGTAGACATACAATTTATTTAACAAAAATGTTCTCAAAAAAAAAATTGACATTTAAAATAAATGATTCTCATGTATCTAAAACCATACTCAGTAGTTTGTCCAGGCTAAAGCTCTCAGATCATCAGGGAACCACAGATAAAACAATGTTACTGTTAAACCATATTAACAAATATAACTGCAAGCAAAAGCAAGCAGGTGAAAAACATTTTGTGTGCAATTAAATAATAAAACACACAAGGATTTTCCCCCACAAAAAATCAGCACTGAATAAATGAAATAAGTGTCAGCCTACTCTGTCTGAGCCTGATGATAATGAAGAAAACCCAAACACAGCCTCGCTGCTCTACACTGCAGGAATAAGACATAATCCTAAAAGCAAAACAGACGTAAAAAGCACCATGAAACCAAACTGTTTCAATGTCTAAACACACCGTGACCGAGAGCATCTGTTTTCCCCAGCGAAACTCCGATGATTCGCTGAACACGTAACCTCAGCCTGTCCTCGGGGACTCTGATCATCTTGTCCATCAGGATTATATCTGGGAATATCCAATGGTGAACTGTGAGTGGGAAGCAGTTATCAGTAAACACATAAATCAGTCCTCCCTTTTCCCCCTCGGTCTTTTCCTTTTTTATTATTACTTAATTTTATTAAAATATACAGTTGAAGACAAAATTATCAAACTAGAAAAGTTCATAGACAAACTTTATGGTGGCTTGAGGAAACCTAGTCTGAAAGTTTGAAGTAGCTGGCATAGATAGATAAGTACATATATGTTGGTGTGTTTCTTGCTAGGCGGTTGCAAGGGTGTTCTGAGTGGTTGCTAAGGTGTTGCTAGGGTGTTCAGAATGGTCGCTACGGTGTTCTATGTGGTTGCTAAGCTGTTGCTGGGGGGTTGCTATGGTGTTCTGAGTGGTTGCTTAAGTATTGCTAAGGGGTTTGCAAGTGTTCTAGGTGGTTGCTAAAGTGTTACTAGGAGGTTGTCTGTTCTGAGAGGTTGCTAAGGTGTTGCTAGGGTCTTCTGAATGGTTGGTACGGTGTTCTGTGCGGTTGCTAAGCTGTTGCTAGGGGGTTGCTGTGGTGTTCTGAGTGGTTGCTTAGGTATTGCTAGAGTGTTCTAGGTGGTTGCTAAAGTGTTACTAGGAGGTTTTTCTGTTCTGAGTGGTTGCTAAGGTGTTGTTAGGGTGTTCAGAATGGTTGCTACGGTGTTCTATGTGGTTGCTAAGCTGTTGCTATGGGGTTGCTATGGTGTTCTGAGTGGTTGCTTAGGTATTGCTAAGGGGGTTGCTAGGGTGTTCTAGGTGGTTGCTAAAGTGTTACTAGAAAGTTTTTCTGTTCTGAGTGGTTGCTAAGGTGTTGCTAGGGTGTTCTAGGTGGTTGTTAAGGAATTAGAGATGAGACTTTGATTGGTTTTCTCACTAGTGAAGCATTTAGTTTTATGTATAAATGAATAATATATGGGCGCCACGGTGGCGTAGTGAGTAGCACGTTCGCCTCACAGCAAGAAGGTCGCTGGTTTGAGCCTCGGCTGGGTCAGTTCTGTGTGGAGTTTGCATGTTCTCCCCATGGTCGCGTGGGTTTCCTCCAGGTGCTCCTGTTTCCCCCACAAGTCCAAACACATGCGGTACAGGTGAATTGGGTAAGCTAAATTGTCCATGGTGTATGAGTGTAAATGAGTGCGTATGGATGTTTCCCAGAGATGGGTTGCGGCTGGAAGGGCATGCGCTGCGTAAAACAAATGCTGGGTAGGTTGGCGGTTCATTCCGCTGTGGTGACCCCGGATTAATAAAGGGACTAAGCCGACAAAAAAATGAATGAATGAATGAATAATATATTTATGTGTAAATAATGCATACTGTTTTATTTAAAAGCATTAATAATAATAATAATAATAATAATAATAATAATAATAATAATATATTTTTTTCTATAAATAATAATCAGGTTATTTGTTCATATATCTTACTTTGATTATATACAGCTCCTCAAGCTAACATGATAACCACTCTCATATTTCCTAGTTCCTCCAAAAGCCCGCACTCAAGGGGCTCTGATTGCTCAGCTAATATAATGTGCTGTGATTCGCGGATCTGCTCCACGTCACCAGGAAGCTTCATGCGCCTAAAAACACTTCCAAGTTGTGGCTCACAATTCACAGCTTCTGCTCGTTGGAGCTGCTCCTCTGAGAAGCTTTAGCCAAATCCAGCACTGAATTGGGAGATTCTGGAAGTTCTCCTTTGTCAAATGCTAGCTATATATTTATTATAATCTATGGAACATAATTAAATTAAACTGTAAGCTCTTCTCTCTCTGTGTCGTGTCCTTTGGAAGCCCAAATACAGAAACAGAAGAAGCTCTGTGGAAATAGCAGCAGTTGCACGACATTTTAGCTTTGACTTTAGAAATAGTGTTGAACAAATCTTTGCTCTTAACAAAGGAGATTAAATATGTGGGCTGATGGATGTGTTCAGTGGAGTGAGTTTCCACCGTTTCCTCACTCCACCAAAGTAAAGGAGTAAAGGAAAGAGTAAAAGGAAAGTAAAGAGGCTGAATGGAGGAGGCTCGTTCTTTATCCTCGCGCTGCAGATGCTCTGTTAACTGTTTTCTCACTAGTGAAGTGTTCAGTTTTTACACTTACAAAGTCCATCACGTCCATCATTTTAGCTTTCTCTGCTATAACATTACAGTGCCTATGGCCACGCCCCTTTGCTGCGCAGGGCGCGTGTGTGTGGCTTCGCTTGAAGTGAACTCAAATCTAACAGTTTGCGTTTGCTTGTGTTCAGATTCAGGTTTACAGGGTCCATCCATCTGTTTTCTTTTCGGCTTAGTCCCTTTATTAATCTGGGGCCGCCACAGCGGAATGAACCGCCAACTTATCCAGCATATGTTTTACACAGCGGATGCCCTTCCAGCAGCAACTCATCACTGGGAAACATCCATACACACTCATTCACACACATATCACATGTGTTTGGACTGTGGGGTAAACCGGAGCACCCGGAGGAAACCCACACCAACACGGGAAGACTCCACACAGAAATGCCAACTGACCCAGCTGAGGCTCAAACCAGCAACCTTCCTGCTGTGAGGCGATCGTGCTACCCACTACGCCACCGTGACGCCCTTTTTAAATATGAATTCACAAATAATTTGGGAACCAAATGTATTTTATCTTCAATTAATTTACCAATCATGATAAGGATCTCATTGCACTCCTATACACAATAATAAAGGGTACCCACTTCTTCACTGCATTTTGTACAACTATATTTGAGTTATGTAGCTAAGCTGGTGTAATAAAAGTTCATAGGAGCCTTAGAAAAAAAAGACGTTTAGATATTTGGACTAAAAACAAGACCAAAAAGCATTGATTTTAGTACGCGTCTGTTAGCCATTCTGCAAAACCAGCGTGCTAATGCTCATACCATCCACACGGGTTGCGACCTTAAATGTCTGTTTAAGATCCTTCTTCGGGTCTCTCGACATTTTGGCCAATTTTAAAGCCCAAGCTCAATGCAAACCGTCACTCAATCCGCCCTAGTTATAAGACACGCACTTAAACACATCCTCACAATGCTCGCTTTGCGATCCGTGAGGAACGACAACTTTATGGCTGCCATAAAAACTTTGCAAGCACGCTGTATTTCCAATGAACAATTTAACCTGACTTAGATTGTACTCAGACGCAGCGGAGATGAATGGGATTGGCCGCATTAATGCTTCAAGGCCGGGGATTTTCCTTCGACCAGCGACTCCATTCAAATATTTGTCAACTCCCGTTAGAAACATTTAATAGTAATAAAATTTATGGCCGTGCTTTCTGCGGGATACTGCCCTCATTGTGGAAACGGTCATAAATGCTACCAATGTTTGAGTTATGAAACCCAGCGCAGGGGAGTTTATTTCCAAAGCCTGATATTGAGAATTGAGTATTTTATTCCATTCAGAGATAAATCCTCCTTTAGGATGCAGGAACATGATGGGGGAGAAATGGGGAAATGTTTGCATAGTGTTGGGTGTAATGTAAAGTAGCTAGTAACTGTAATTAAATTACTTTTCTGCTAAAAAGTTAAAGGTGCAGTAGGTGATTGTTAGAAACATGTTTTGGTTGTGCTGGTTAAAAGTCTCTTCACATTCCAATAGTACTGATTAAAGTAAACAATCTAAGTGTATTTATATGTATTTTTATATTCTGGGTGAGGCATAAAACTTAAAAATGTTCATCCAATTAAAAACTCGATTATGACAGGCATCTCAAACTGTCTGACAACACATTTAAAATTGAATTTCTGTGCATCCTGTTTGAGCAGACAGATATGTCACCAGTGGTGGAAAGAGCACTGAAAAATCCTACTCAAGAAAAAGTACCATTACTTGCCCAAAAATGTAGTGCAAGTAGAGTAAAAGTAGTAAATATTACTCAAAGTATGAGTATAAAGTAGACCGTTTAGAAGTACTCAAGAGTAGTGAGTATTACACTGTAGAAAAGTTGATGCGTTTACAGAATGTTACGTTTACACATCCCTGCACAAACAACATGTGCTGTATTTAGGGATCTTTCTATTTTCGTTAGTTCCTTCCAACCTTCCTTCAATTATTTGTTTGTTCTCTCCTTCCTTCATTCATTCGTTTGTTCCCTCCTTCCTTCATTCACTCGTTCATTAGCTCATATTTTTGTTCCTAAATTAGGACCTAAATTAGGTCCTTTTGTTCATTCATTCATTTGTTCGTTCCTTCCTTCATTGGTTTGTTCAGTCCTTCCTTGTATTCTTCCTTCATTTGTTTGGTCCTTCCTTTCTGATCGATAGATATGCAGAATAATATTTAAGAAGGTTACATTGCATGCTAAAAATTATTATGCATGTAATTATTATAGATTTTTTTAAAATAGAATATAATAAAGATGATTCAGAAAACTAAAAGGCTAAACTATTTCATGTTTGACTCATATGTTTTATGTAAGTATTTATTATTTACAGAGTTAAACATTTATTATTTGTCCACTCAAGGTTTATAGGGATTTCAAGAAGTATTTAGTTAAGTTACTTATTGAGTAATTAAGTTACTTTTCAGACACAGTAATTAGAAAAGTATTTTAAATACAATATTGAAGTAATTAGTAATTAGTAATTAATTACTTTTTTTAAAGTAACTTACCCAACACTGGCTGTATATAATCAACTTAAGATATGTAAATAACCTCATTTTCTACAAGTGAAGCATGAGCACACATTGCTTTGCATCTTATAAACACAACCAAGCCTTAAAATACACATTGGGCCACCCTTTTAACTCATTTCTACTGATATCTTTGCCATGATGACAGCACATAATATTAGACTAGATATTCTTCAAGACACTAGTATTCAGCTTAAAGTGACATTTAAAGGCTTCACTAGGGTAATTAGGGTAAAGTTAGAGTAATTAGGCAAGTCATTGTATAACAGTAGTTTATTCTGGAGACAATCCAACACTAATATTGCTGAAGGGGCTAATAATATTGACCTTAAAATGGGTTTTAAAAAATTAAAATCTGCTTTTATTCTAGCCTAAATAAAACAAATGAGTCTTTCTCCAGAAGAAAAAATATTATAGGAAATACTGTGAGAAATTCCTGAATCTGTTAAACATCATTTGGGAAATACTTGAAAGAGAAATCATGAGGGTGACTGATTTTGACTGTAAGTATACTGTACTGTATCCCTCCCTCCTTTGCTATCCCTAAAAACATTTACACGATAAATAATTCCACAAAAGGGATGGTGGGAATAGCCGAACCTGAGCAGTAAATCAGGCCGTCTGCGGGCAGGAAGCTCGGTGATGGTAACAGGAGGTTCTTCAGGAATCCACTGGAGCTGCACTTCCAGGATTGCGTTCCCATATGGCCGAGATGCACTAGTTAGTGTCTGGAGACGAGTAAAGTGGAGACGTCAGGCTTGACATGTTCATTCCAGGACTTTCAAAACTGTTATCATCCTGGAGATTTATACTGGAAAAGACGTTCAGTAATATGTATTGCACTTTATGAGGATTACAAAGGAGTAATGAGTACGTATAGTACGATTATTTCTCCATGAAACCAATTAAAGTAGATCAAATCAATTTAAAGTCAAACAGGAGAGATATTTATTCATTCATTTTCTTTTTGGCTCCCTTTTTTAATCAGGGGTCACCACAGCAGAATGAACCGACAACTTATCCAGCACGTGTTTTACGCAGCTGCAACCCATCACTGGGACAGGAAGATATTTAAATAGTTGAAAACACCAATTTCTGTCTATTTCTTTGCTCTGATGACATTCATTTTCCTTTGGCTTAGTCCCTTTCTTTATCCAGCTGCACATAT
>CAIGQQ010037999.1:3918554-3932805 GCA_903798035.1 Danio albolineatus | reverse complement strand
AATATATTTATATATATATATAGGCAAAAACAGAATTTTAACAGTACACTAGGGTTAATTAATAGGAGATCTTCTCAGTATGTAGCCAGTGTGCAGCATATATATTGCACCAGACCGTTCACCATTTAGTTGAGAGTAGTAGGCCTGTCACGATATCTTTTTTTTTGTTGTACGATATATTGCACCAAAATATATCACGATAATCGATATTATTGTCATTTTAAGACCATTTTAGGCCACTCATTATAGAATGCCAGAATGGCAATATAATAGCATCATTACGCAAGTACACTCTTCAAAAGAACACATTATATTTGTTCTTAAGAATATTTAATTTCGTCATTTTAATAATTTAATAATTAGGCATTGGAATCAGAATGTGAAAACGCAGATCCAAAACAAATAATAATAAATGTTAACAAAGTAAAAAAAAAGAGGCTATGATATCTGCTACCAGATCTATTTTCCGTTGTCAGGCGCCCACATCAAAGTATACTTTAGACATTTATGGTAAATACTATAGTGTTTTTTTAACCATACTGACACTGACACCTCCAATAGAGGTAGAGAGGTTGTGCAATCAGCTAAAATGTTGCAAGAATTGTTGTTTTTTTACGTATAGGCGATATATATTGCATCAACAAAAATCATTGAGGTCGTGTCCATGTATTGTGCGATAAGTCGATATATTGATTATTGTGACAGGCCTAGTTGAGAGGAAACAGAGTGATTAAGGAAATTATGATATGGGGATGATTAGGAGGCCATGATGGGTAAGGGCCAATGGAGGGAATTTGGCCAGGACACCGGGGTTACAACCATAGTCTTTATGAGAAGTGCCATGTGATTTTTAACAACCACAAAGATTTAGGACTTCGGTTTAACGTCCCACCCAAAAGATGGCACCCACTGAGCAGTATAGAGTCCCCTTCACTATACTGGGGTGTTAGGACCCACACAGACTGCAGCTTGGCCTCACTAATATCACTTACAGCCACAACCTAGCTTTCCCAAGTGGTCTCCCATCCATGTACTGACCAGGCTTAGCCTTGCTTAGCTTCAGTGAGCGACCATGTGAGAGATCCAGAGAGCTAGCTGCCAGCAAGTGTATGTGGGTAGTTTTAATCATGTGTGCTTTAATTTGCACATCCCTACGTGCAGGGGCGCCGCCAGCAATTTTGGGCCCCATGAATAAATATGAGGATGGGCCCCCTACTACCAAGCTAGCTATCCAAACTCTTAGTCTGCAATGTAGTTATACTGACCTATGCAGTTTATTATTGATTTTGTCCACTACTTATCAGTATTTAGTAAGAGAACGGCCATGACTGTAGCTAGCAGATGATTTATTGTTCAAATGTAAATGTAGTTCAGAAAAAGGAACAGTAATCTAATATTCACTGAAAATTTTACATTTCTAAACACACAAAACACCAGTGTGTAACTATTTAAATAACTGTACTGCAATAGTGTCTCATACAATGTGCAATACACTTTGGTTGAGGATTTTGCAAGCAAGAAGGCCAGGCGTTTGGCACTTGGAATTTAAGTCACTGTCAGGTTAATCAACAGACCGTTTCAAATGTATTTATGTTGTGTTTATTTGGTTCGCAGTGTGCTGGATTTTGCACTCTGTTAATATAGATTTGTTTAATTTTTTTTTTTATTTGCCGGCAAGAAGGCCAGGGTTTTGCCATTTAAGAAATGGTCAGTTTAAACAAAAGAACATTTCTTATTTATGGGTCTCATTGTAGTATAATTTTGTGTCTTATTGATTTAGTGTATAGTGTGTCATTTGGGATGCAGCTAATGAAATAAATGCCCAAAATACCAAATAATAGCCTACCTGCTATGAGCGTAAACGCATTCACCACCGGAAGGCGCTATAATCACTCTTACAGGAGAAAACTGCTCTCACAATCCAAAATAAATACAGTTATCCAACATGTGCGCGTGATAGCTCCGCCCCTTCTGTTACGTGCGCAAAGCTGCGGTCGTTGAGTGTGTGAAGTGTCCATCATTATACACTTCTGTTTACCGGCTGAATGAGTGCATCATCCGGGTAAATAAAGTGCATTATTCTTAGAGTTTTCTGTGTGAACGCACTACTGACACTATTTATACTAAAAATATACTGCGATTTGGGATGCAGCTGATGTTAAACTCGAGGTCATCGCTGCTTTGACAGTTTACCAGACGATCGCCCTCAACTCTCTTCCCGCTACTGACCGACTGAACCATACAGCGAAAGGAGGGGGGTGCAATTTGACAGTGACAGTTGTGACAGACACGAGGGGCAGATATAAGCCGTATTTTTATTTTTTATTTCTAATAAATTGTTTTACTTGTAATTTAGAGATACATTCATAATTTATATTACATTATAGTACTGTTATTAATTATAAAGCAGATCTCTGTGGGCCCCTAGAGTGCATGGGTCCTTAGAATCGTCCTAACTTTCCCCCCCTTAACGGCGCCCCTGCCTATGTGTAGCGTACTCACTGTACGGCTGACTCTGTTGTGTTTTCCAGTGCTCGTCAGGACGTCTGAGTTCTTCGTGCTGTGCCAGCCCGCTGTGGTCTCTCCATGCCTCCGTCTCCTCTAGACGACAGAATTGTGGTGGCGCTGCCAAGGCCTATCCGACCTCAGGAACTCCGACTCCGCCTGGACACCAGCTACCTGGAAACCACCGTCGGCAAGACCACGGTAATCAGCAGCACCACCGTGGTGAAAATCCAGGCCGCCACGCTTTCGTATATGCCCTCGTCCAGCGGCTCCACGCGCTCGCTGACGTGTGGATGCAGCAGTGCCAGCTGTTGCACCGTGACCACCTATGAAAAAGACGGCCCGGTCAGCGCCAGCAGCCCCAATTTACACTCTGGGTCGGGATATGGCGTCCAGCAGGGAAGTGTGCATGGCAGCGCACCCAGCCTCACCTCCAGCCTGACCCGGGGCGGGATGCGGGTCATCCACCCTAATGAGCTGGCTAAAAAGCTGACGCATTGCCCATTAGGTCACCCAATCGGTCCGGTTCCCGTAATCATTGATTGTCGGCCATTTTTGGAGTTTAATAAGAGCCACATTAGAGGTGCGATGCATATTAACTGCTCCGACAAGATCAGCCGCCGGCGCCTCCAGCAGGGTAAAATCACCGTCCTGGACCTGATCTCCTGCCGGCAGAGCAAGGACTCGTTTAAAGGGATTTTTTCTAAAGAGCTGGTGGTGTATGATGAGAGCACGGTGGACCCGGGACGGTTGACGCCGTCTCAGCCCCTTCATGTGGTTTTGGAGTCGCTGCGGAGGGAAGGAAAAGACCCCATTGTTCTGAAAGGTAAGCAGATGGTTTCGTTTTAATCTTTATCAGGGCTGCATATTTAAGGGGATGATTTAGGCCCAATTCTATCCCTTAGCTCTTGCCTCTACCTCTTAGATTCTGAATCTGAGTGTGCCTCACACAGGTGAGTGGGTGTGACAAACCACCTGTAGGAACATTCTTCCTGTTTGTTTTCGGTTACAATCTCAGGTTAGGTCTGTCTGAGGTATTGGGCGTGGCTAACACACTTAACCACGCCCCTCCAGCTGCCATTGCTATGACAACAAACAGTAATGAGGAGGAGGAGTCTGTTAGGTTGTAATAACTCTCCACAAACACTTTTCCCTATTTTTCTGAATGAAATGCCTACTTTACTACATCCAATCATCTCGCAGTAGAAATAAACAAGCCACACCAACTGTCCACAAATTTAAAGGGCACCTATGATGAAAATCAAATTCTGATAGCTGTTTGGACAGAACTGTATGTAGATATAGTGTGTCCACAGTCATACTGAAGTGA
The DNA here is from genome assembly GCA_903798035.1 of Danio albolineatus. NCBI lineage: Eukaryota > Metazoa > Chordata > Actinopteri > Cypriniformes > Danionidae > Danio > Danio albolineatus. The sequence continues at coordinate 3,928,970 of CAIGQQ010037999.1, read as the reverse complement.
TATAAACCCAAAGTTTCTTTTTTTTAAATTTCCTGAGGTTAAAATTTCCTGACCCAAATCCCAGAGATTTTGCGGCCCACCGCAATGTGACGTAGGAGTGCGGTTTTCTCATCCCACCAAATTGACAGGCGCCATATTTCTAATAACATGTATACACATCCACAGAACATATGTTTGCAAATAAACTGGGATTAAAATATCTGTCCAACTCTCTGTGATTTGAATAAGTTTAAAATGTTTTTAAAACAGAGCGGGTTTGTAATAAAGACAGTAAAATCACTGTAATTCTTAACCGCTATAATCACCATGGCCGCACGGTGTCAATAAACGCACTTATGTGTGTGTGTGTGTGTGTGTGTGTGTGTGTGTGTGTGTGTGTGTGTATATGTGTGTGTGTGTGTACTGCAAACGGCATTTATGTGAGACTCACTGATTCAGAACGACTTGAATAAACTCCACCACAAATACATCAAATATGGTATATGGTATTTTTGACTAATGAGCTGTATTTCAGCTTCATCCGAGTCTGTCTCTGTCACAGACTGCTGTTTATTTGATAAGAGGGTATTCATTTAGAGGTTAAGCATTTTTGTTGAGAGAGCTGTATGAGAATTGGAGAATGGCGGATTTTCTTTTATCAGCTGAGTTCGTCAGTTCGTCATATCAATGCTGCTGTGTTCACACATGCTTAAACTCCTCCAGATTACCAGCAGGGTTAATGGTCGAAATAGACAGAGCAAGAGACCTGCTGCACTGCTGTCCACTGTGTCTGCATTCAGACCCGGGGATTGAGGAGGAGAGAAGTCCTCCTCATTTATAGTGTTTATATAAACACCATTATCTTGATAATGAAATAGCAAATTGTGGTTATGCGTGCATGAAACTTCTTTGCATTTTAACTTTGTAAACTCTAAAATCATGGGTCTCCCCTCTTTCTCCCCTGCTCTGCTGGCCACGCCCACTCCTCCCTCTGCTCAGAGCTCCACGCCCATCTCGGAGCATTTTTTTTTTTAATTTGAGAAGTAGACTTGAACCGAAAAAGGGGGGTTTCATGGTAAAAGCTAGAATGGATATGCAGCCGGCCGGAAGTGCGATATGCACATTAATATAGCGGATTTTTTTATGACACTGTATAATTGTTTGATTTTATTTGACAATTTTGACAAAAATATACAAACAAATCCAGTTAGAATAATTCATATATATTTTAAAAACTGTCGAGGATAAAATACACAAAAAAGCCACAGGCGTATTTCCTGACCTGAATCCGATTGAAAGCACAAAAAAAAAGCTCAGATTTGATAGATGAGACCTACAGAAGCATCAAGATTTTGACACGCTGTTGAAGTCTTTAAGAAACTCACACCTGAGCAATGCATGTGACTTCATTCTCCATGTGAGAGGCGTCTTTAAGATGCCGTCATTAAAAAAAAAAAGCCTTTTATATAAAGTATTAAACACATTTCAGTAGTTCAGCTCTTTCTCCTTCTGTCATATTATTCTTCTTACACACAACTCATTTCTCAGATTTGTTTGTTTTGTTTGGGTTTTTACCAAAATCTGCTTCAATTCAATGTCAGCAGCTCCTTTAGAAATATTATTCCCAGGAAAATAAACATGACAATGTGTTAAGTCAATACTTAATTCCCCCACTGATAGGAGTATGTGATGTAGTGCTGTAATAGTAGAGAGCACTGGAGGTTTTGAGTGTGTTTCTCGTGTGTCCTGCGGGCCTGTCCAGCTGGCAGCTCAGAGTCGCTCTGTTCAGCCGAGCTCTCGCTGTGACTGCCATGTGCTCTGATGAACACCACAGCTAAGGGCCTGTCACAAAATAAAGCAATTTTGATGTGCAATATATTGTGATATGACGGTCATTTTTAAAGGGCACCTATTATGTCCCTGTTTACAAGATGTAAAATAAGCCTCTGATGTCCTTCGAGTGTGTGGGTGTGGAATTTCAGCTCAAAATACCACACAAATAATGTTTTAAACTCTTTGGAACTGATTCGTGTGCCATTTTGGTCGCTTTAAATTCAAATGAGATTCAAAAGAGGGCGGAGCTATGCAGCTGATTCAAAACTCTAATGGTGGACGGCCATAAAAACAGTCTGCTGAAACACTTTGATTGACATTCTCCATTGTCATCAGAGGGGAAAACCCCACCCACCATCTGTCCCTCATTAGCATAAACTGCCCTGAGTAAGAAGCATCTGTCCACCATTAGAGCTTCGAATCTGCAGCTGTTTCTCAATATGCATCCTTGTGTTCTTATGTAACGTCATCAGAGAAACTCAAGACCACAATTCTTGATGTTAAAGATGCACCGATGCAGACTTGAGCGCAAAACTCGCTCGAGTAGTTGTTGTGGCTGAATGAAGAAGGTGGGAAGCGCAGCTCAGTGGCGCAAAAAGGGGGTATGCAGTTTATGCGGCGCATAGGGGCGCCACACATGGGGGGACGCCATTGTGCCAAAACTATTTTTGAAATTATCTTTATTAAAAGTTTCAAATAATAAAAATAAATAAATATTTTTGGTTAGAAATGTTTATCCTGCATTTATTATGAATATAATAATGTATTTTATTAAATAGATAATTACACCACCCCTCCGTTGACCATTTGATTGATCCGTTGCTCGGTTACAGTCACATGTTCAAAATGCAAAGAAGAGTGAAGAGACGTGAAGCGCAAAATAGAAAACTGCCATGACAAATGAGATAATACGAGATAAGCTTAACCCTCACTATTATTCCATACTTTTAATCAACTTCTAATGTTTTTGGGAGCGAAGGGCGCCATATCATTAATTATTCATTATCGCCACCCAGTCACTGCATGGGCTTTTACCATAGGCTTTTACTTAACATAAATGCAGACGAGCTGGTTTTGTTCAGGCAGGGGGGTGTGCAGTGACCCACAGCCACACCTGGAATCGCATACTTCCATCCTGTATATTATTTGAAAAACAGTATAATTCTAGGGCTAAAGTTGACTTTATGGTAAATGCTTGATAGTCGTAAATTTATGGACAGTCAGCTTCAAAAGATAAAATTTGTATTCACTGCATTTAAATGTTGATTAAACATTAAAGTTACTAGACATTTATATGTATATATGCAGATAGTGAAGAGCAGCAAATGAATCTCCTTTTGATCCACTGTTTAGTTTGGTATATGTGACTTTAAGAATGCAATGGGGGGAAAAAAAACATTAGTTTTGTTTATGCTCAATTAAGATAATATTAGCTGTGTTAATAATATGTAAACATGTTTGATTTTAAAGTGTATTTGTCTGTTCACACACCCGAATCTCAGAGTATCCGCTTTCATTCATCTTCAAAAAGCCGTCTTTATCAGTAAAGAGCGCGTCTATCAGTCAGCACCGTTATACTTGTACTGCCTGATTCAGAGGCTGCATAAGGGCGGTGATCGACTTCAAAACTCGAACCCGCATACCCCTAACCTGGCGCAGCTTATTATATCTGATTATTATTAAAGTTCAGTGATCTAACTTGCTCATCTCAGGAGTTTCCCTAAATGAGACGTTGAAACATTTTCTCTGCAACTCTCACACGGCGCCCACTGAAGCTAAGCAGGGCTGCGCCCGGTCAGTAACTGGATGGGAGACCATATGGGAAAGCTAGGTTGTTGCCGGAAGTGGTGTTAGTGAGGACAACAGGGGGCGCTCAACCTAACGCCCCAGTATAGTGAAGGGGACTCTATACTGCTCAGTGATCGCAGTCTTTCGGATGAGACGTTAAATCGAGGTCCTGACTCTCTGTGGACATTAAAAATCCCAGGATGTTCTTCGAAAAAGAGTTTAACCCTGGCATCCTGGCCAGATCTGCCCATTACCCAGCGCTGGATTAACCAATGGGCATTATGGGCACAGGCCCAGGGGCCCGTGCGCACCTGGGGCCCCTGCAAGGGGGTGAAAAAATGCTGATTTTGGAGTGTTTATTTTGGCTAAGTGCAAATAGTGCACCTCGTTAGAAATAAGCTAGTTAAATGATTCCCGCTCATCACCGTTTGACAGAGACAAAATAACTAAAGAGCGCAACTGACAGCAGTATGAGTGGTGTAGTTCGTAAAACCATGGCAATATGTTTTGACGTGATCGATCATGAACCCGGTTCGAATCCAGCGTCTGATGAACACGTTCTTTTTTCCCCCACTACATTTCAGTTTTTGCCTGCTCTTCATCACGAGGAAGACAAGTAGGAATCATTAATAAGTGTGTGTTATGGAAGACTCACATTCATAGAGCTGGATTGGAGAAGTGTTTTATCCAAATCATATGCATTATAAGTTTGTAGAAGTTATACATTAAAAATACACTTAATATATATATATATTTAGTACTTCTTCAGTGAACTTGAACAAGTATATTAAAATCCATAAACTTTCACTAGTTTTAGAAGTTTTTTTTTTTTCAAAGTGTGTTTTAAATGCTTTAAAATAAGTTAAATCTTTGTAGACTAGAAATATATGTACTGTATATCATTTATTTTAGAAATGTGGGCAATGCATTATAGATTAATTTTATTCTAAAACATTTTATATTCATCTTATTTTTCAATTCAACTATAGGGGTGCGGCCAGGTAGGGGCCCTACAAGACACTGTGCCCAGAAGCCTCCGAGTTCTTAATCCGGGCCTGCCCATATCATAATTGGCTTAATCACTCTGTCTCCTCCTCGGCGCAATATGGTTGCCGTCTTGTCATCCAGGTGGACGCTGCACACTGGTGGTGGATGAGGAGATCCCCCACCCCCATTGTGTAAAGCGCTTTGAGTGTCTAGAAAAGCGCTACATAAATGTAAGGAAGTATTATTATTATTATTATAGGCGCCATGGTGGCGTAGTGAGTAACACGTTCACCTCACAGCAAGAAGGTCGCTGGTTTGAGCCCAGGCTGGGTCAGTTGACATTTCTGTGTGGAGTTTGCATGTTCTCCCCGTGGTTGCGTGGGTTTCCTCCGGGTGCTCCGGTTTCTCCCACAAGTCCAAAGACATGTGGTATAGGTGAATTGGGTAGGCTAAATTGTCCGTAGTGTATGAGTGTGAGTGTGTGTGTGTGTGTGTGGATGTTTCCCAGAGATGGGTTGCGGCTGGAAGGGCATCCGCTGCGTAAAAAATATGCTGGATAAATTGGCGGTTGATTCCCGAATTAACAAAGGGACTAAGCCGACAAGAAAATGAATGTATTATTATTATTATTATTATCATTTGCTGAAATTCGTATGAAAACAACCTGTTTTATTTGTATTGTGTATTTGTAAGTATATTTGGAAGGTTTTTATGCAGTATATATTGTGAAAAAAAATAAATCGTTGTATGAACGCTGTAGTTTTTTTTAAAAATGCGTGAAGGTCATGTGACCATCAGGAAGAGAGCAGCATCTCATTTCTCAGAGGACGTGTTCTCTGTTCTCGTGGTCTCCTGAGTTCGTTTCTCTGTGTTAACCTGGCAGGAACGGTCTCCACGAGAATGCAAGTCTGTTATCAGTGTTATTGGAATTGAGAACTATGCTGATGCACAGGCATTTGTAGCCCCGCCCTCTTTTGAAAAAAGCACAATCTCATTTAAATTTAAAGAGACAGTCAGCAAAACAGCACAATATGGATTAAAGCATCAAGACGCCAGATTGAGTTCAGCAGGGTTCAGATGCTAAAGTTGTACAGGAGGTCTCGATCTTTCAGTAGGGTTCAGAAATGATGAAGAGATCTAGTTTTACTGCCAATTTACTGTTTGTTATTCAGAATGACAGACCTTCATCTGATACACCACATGCTGTTTGTTCTGAATCCATGTGGACGTTTGGCAGAGCTAAAAGCACTATAACGAAGGGCTTTAAACCGCTTGAACAAAACCATGTTAGTGAAATGGTCAGATTTGCAAGCCTCCCGTGCATTGCAGAAGATTTGTTCTAGTTTTTGAAATGTTTGAGTGATACGATTTCCAGTGGTGTAAAGTAACTAATTACAAACACTCAAACTACTGTAATTAAGTAGTTTTTCTCAGTAATTGTACTTTACTGAGTAGTTTTAAAGATGTGGACTTTTACTTGAGTAGATTTTTAGTGCAGTATCGGTACTTTTACTCCACTACTTTCCTTCAACCTGCAGTCACTACTGTATTTTTTCTTGTCTGTGGGCATTAGTAAAGTCAGTCCTGTGATTTCTGTCCAATCAAAACCCACATAGAAGGTAATTCTCATCATAATGAACTACCTCAAGACATGTGCACTTTATAATTGCAGGAAACTGTTTGGAAGTATTAAAAGTGTCCAAGAAGATGTCCAAAATCTTTACACGCAATGATCCAGAGACTGTTTAGATGCATGTCACTGATGAGAAGATGACGGATGTTTACTGTATGATGACTGAAATGGCCTTAAACGCCCAGCAGACACAAGACGTCAACATGACGTCAGATTGATGTTGTACCCTGATGTCGTGGGGACGCTACATTTTGTTTGGAAATTAAATCAGGTTGACGTCAGAACTCAACATCAGGCCAACATCAATGTCCAACCTAAAACCAACCAAATATCAACGTCTAATGATGTTCAGCTTCACGTTGTGTGGACGTTACCACTATGACGTCTATCAGACGTTAGAGTTTAGTTCCCATACTCGATGAATAAAATGTCAGTATTTGAGGTTATTATGACGTTGGTTTAAGATGTCGACTTGACATTGGATTTTGGTCACTTTCCAACACAACCTAAAATCAACCAAACATCAACGTCATTTGACGTCATTATTAAACGTCAAAATAACCTTGTCCTTAGACGCTGGTTAGACATTGAATTTTGGTCAACTGACGTCACAACCTAAATCTAACCTAATATTAACGTCTTATGACATTGTGTGCCTGCTGGGCAATAACTAAATGTGCTACAGAATGTGATGTTTACACACACATGCACAAATTGCATGTGTAAAATGCATCAGCTTTTCACAGCATAATACTACTCTTGAGTACTTTTGAAAGGGCTTTTTACTCATACTTTGAGTAATATTTACAACAGATACTTTTACTCTGCTTGGACTACATTTTTAGCCATGTAATGGTACTTTTACTTGAGTATGATTTGATGATGAGTATGACTTTTACCACTGATGATTACAGCGCTTCAGATAGACGTGCACTGGAGATCTTTTCATGTGTGTGTAATTTATATTTAAAATAGCATTGTTTGTGTTATAATGATAATTGTACAGTTGAAGGCAAAATCTTTAGCCATGATTTTTTTTTAAAAATTTCAAATATTTCTAAAACAGAGCAAGGACATTTTTCACAGCATTTCACATATATTTTTCGTTTTTTTGTTTAGTTTGGTTGGAATTTTAAAAAATAAAAAAAAGATTTAGGAAATTATGTAAAAACATATTAGCTCTCTGATGAAATTAAATGTGCAGTAGGCGATCAGCCAAAATGCTAACCGGTTAGCATATTATCTTTGGACGGCAGGGGAGGGACTGTGTTTCAAAGCCACGCCTCCTGAAATCACAGCGACATGACAACAGACAACCCACTAGTTCATGTCATGCGCTAGTTAAAATGTAGTTAGTGGTTGGCCGGTGGCGTGCAGGAATTACACTCATTACTTAGCCACACTTACATGCTATTTCAGAGCAAATATTCAGAGTAGCGGTGAACAGTATAGGGAGGCAGTCAGTGTTCAACAATGAACCAATGTGAATATAAAAGCACCTTCAGCTCAGTAAAGCAGGCTAGGCGGAATAGCGCTATTTACTGGTGTTTTGTTGTTAAACTGAATATAAATCTACATTATCGATGCTGTCAAAGGACCTTATGGAACTGAAAAGTCACATTAATCTGTCGACAGAAGATATCAGTGGCTGAACAACACTACTGTGCATATAACCCATTCATGACAACACAATCTACATCAGCTCTGCGTGATTAAAAGAGTTAACACAGAACATTACCTGTCTAACAGAAAAACTTCAGCCATGGTGTCGTCCTTCCTCCAGCGAGCAAAATTAACTCCAATAATGATTCAGGATTTTAACAAGTTTCAATTCAGCATTTGATTTTACCGCGACTGTAAATGTCTCGTGTGCACGTGTCGTGAACGCACAGCGCTAATGGGCGGATATGCGTGAAAAGAGATGCTCCGTTGTACGAATCTGCATTTGCTGACAGACAGTTTGGGCTGCTTATCAGAATTATGGGAAATGTCGGGCCGACAATATTTTAATTGGATAAACATTTTTAGTCTTATGCTTCACCCAGAATATAAAAATACATATAAACACATTTAGATCATTTACTTTAATCAGTACTATCAGACTGTGAAGAGACTTTCAACCAGCACAACACAACATGTTTCTGAAGACAAACACCTACTGCAGCTTTAATATTTAGATATTACTACAGAACAAACCACTGTTGTCCAATGACTTGCCTAATTAACATAATTAACCTAATGTGGGAATATAAATCTATATAATCTCATTTCAAATTAACAATAGTAAACATATATTCTTTGGTTTTTAATTATACCATTTCATTAACGGCCTAGCCATGAGGAACATTAACCCTTTGTCTTTCTGACTACTGGCTGAGCCAAAGGTCTTAATGACGGTGCCTTTGTCTTCGGGTGATACTTACAGGCCAAAGAAACGCCTTTGTTGATAAACTTGTGTGGTCAGTGACTTGGCAAGTTTATTCATCTACCTACCTACTTCATTTGCATGCTTTGTTTAGCCATCTGCCCTCATCCTAACATATTATAGACAGAACATCTTTGTCTCAAATCAGACAGAATAAAACTCACAGACTGCAGACCTGTTAGAGTCTCCAATAGACTTTTGCAGACACATGGACTTCTAGAAGACGCTGTATGACTGCAGATTATCTCAATAAAGAAATTCTGCTTGTTTCAAGTCTCCTGCACTGGGTTCTGTTCATTTTTGTTTTCCCAACACGTTAATCCTTTAAATGTCACTTTAAGCTGAATACTAGCATCTGGCAAATTAAAATAGTAAAATATTATGTGCTGTCATCATGGAAAAGATAAAAAAAATCAGTTTTAATAAGTTAGTTATTAAAACTATTGTTTAGAAATGTGTTGGAAAAAATCTTCACTGTTTAACAGCACTTGGAAATATTTGAAAAAGGATAAAAATTTCACAAAAGGGCATATCATTTTGCCTTCAACTGGATTTGTTATTTGTTATCGCAAATTAAAGGTGCAGTTTGTAAGTTTGACACCCGGTGGTTGAACTAGGTATTGCACTCCTGGATCAAACAAATGCAAGTGCAGGTTGCCAGATTGACGATATCATCAGGAGCGAGCCTGACTGTCGAGCCTACAGGCTGATTTAAGGCCGATTTAAACCGTGATCTAAATAAAAGCAACGGCACCCGATAGAAGGGATATTCTCCATATTTAAAGGAGTTTGTCCTAACCAACAACTTGAATTGATATATTAGAAACGGCTTCTATTTCTTGCCACTGAACAACAGAAAACTGACAATGATCAGCTCAGGTACACCTCATGTGCTTTATTCAGTGTTAAATGCTAATAATGTGAGTCTGAATGCCATTTCACATGACATTTATCACCATATACTGAAAGCAGCAGCTGATAGTTCACCTCAGATCCTGAAAATAAAATAAACCGTTTGAAATTGAGCTTTAGAGCTGTGACTCAGTGCAAACCAACACATATCAGTGATTCAGCATCTACATTTAATAATGTTAAAGAGGTTTAATGTGTATTAATTAGATTATAAACCTGACCATTTCGCTGGAGTGCAGTGAGTGCACTATTCTGTGCTTCTGAATGGCTGTATTTACACTTCTGTCGTGTTTCATCTGCAACAGCATGTGTTTGTGTGTCTGGTACAATTTTGTCTGTGTGTGAATGCATTTGTGTGTGGGTGTTTGTGTGGGCATGTGTCTGGGTACATGTGTGCTTGTGCACGTGTGTTTGGGTATGCGTGTCCGCTTGTTTGTCTGGGTATGTATGTGTGTGAATATTTGTGTGTATGTGCATGTCTGAGACTGTGTCCGAGTACTTGTTTGTGTCTGGGGGTGGGTTTGCATGTGTGTGAGAGATTTTGGTGTGCGTGTTCTTCATTTAGCTAACATCAGAAGAGAGTAAAGCTGTGCAGTGAAGTACAGATGTCCAGTTTGAGCAGTGTATCAGCAGGATGTTTGCTTTGCAACATTTATTATGAGGGTGTTTGCTTGTTTGCTGATGTTTGTTCTCTGTCATGTGTGTGTGTGCGTTTGTTCACTGTCCTCAGGTGTTGTTTGAGGATTAACACACAATTTACTGCAACTGCAGGACAGCTGAGAATACAACAACTCAGCCAGGAGAGATAGAAAATTATATTATATTATATTATATTATATTATATTATATTATATTATAT
>CAIGQQ010037999.1:3903222-3917498 GCA_903798035.1 Danio albolineatus | reverse complement strand
ACACACACACACACACACACACACACACACACACACACACACACACATATATATTAGGGCTGTAACGATACACCAAACCCACGATTCGGTTCGTATCATGATTTTTGACCCACGATTTGGTTCGTATCACGATTTTTGACCCATGATTTGGTTCGATCATGATTTTTGACCCACGATTCGCTTCGTATCAGATTTTTGACCCACAATTCGGTTCGTATCACGATTTTTGACCCACGATTCGGTTCGTATCATGATTTTTGAACCACGATTTGGCTCGTATCACAATTTTTGACCCACGATTCGGTTCGTATCATGATTTTTGACCCACGATTCGGTTCTTATCATGATTTTTGACCCACGATTTGGTTCGTATCACGATTTTTGACCCACGATTTGGTTCGATCATGATTTTTGACCCGCGATTAGGTTCGTATCACGATTTTTGACCCACAATTCGGTTCGTATCACGATTTTTGACAAATGATTTGGTTCGTATCATGATTTTTGACTCACGATTTGGTTAGTATCACGAATTTTGACCTACGATTTGGATTCGTATCACGATTTTTGACCCACAATTCGGCTCGTATCACGATTTTTGACCCACGATTCGGTTCGTATCACGATTTTTGAGCCACGATTTGGTTCGTATCACGATTTTTGACCCACGATTTGGATTCGTATCACGATTTTTGACCCACAATTCGGCTCGTATCACGATTTTTGACCCACGATTCGGTTCGTATCACGATTTTTGACCCATGATTTGGTTCGTATCACGATTTTTGACCCACGATTTGGTTCGTATCATGATTTGACCCGCGATTTGGTTCGTATCACGATTTTTGACCCACAATTCGGTTCGTATCACGATTTTTGACAAATGATTTCGTTCGTATCACGATTTTTGACTCACGATTTGGTTAGAATCACGATTTTTGACCCACGATTTGGTTCGTATCACGATGTTTGACCCACGATTTAGTTCGTGTCATGATTTTTTTCACTTTTTTCCGATTTTTAAAACTAGATTTTATTATTAAATAACATTTGAAAAATCTTTATAAACTGAACACAAAAGAACAAAATTTAACTATGCAAATTATTAACTATACAAATATATATAATTTAATTGTGGAGATTGAAAAATGAGGGGCGACACGGTGGCGCAGTAGGTAGTGCTGTCACCTCACAGCAGGAAGGTCACTGGTTCGAGCCTCGGCTGGATCGGTTGGCATTTCTGTGAGGAGTTTGCATATTCTCCCGTGTTCACATGGGTTTCCTCCTGGTGCTCCGGTTTCCCCCACAGTCCAAAGACATGCGGTACAGGTGAATTTGGTAAGATAAATTGTCCGTAGTGTATGTGTGTGAATAAGAATGTATGGACGTTTCCCAGGGATGGGCATTCGCTGCGTAAAACAAATGCTGGATAAGTTGGCGGTTCGTTCCGCTGTGGCGACCCCGGATTAATAAAGGGACTAAGCCGACAAGAAAATGAATGAATGAATGAAATTAAAAGTGGACATTGAATTAGAAAATAGTATTAAATTAAAGAATAAGAATGGATGTTTTTGTGAGTGTGTGTGTTTGTTGTGTTTTTATGTGTTGACTATGACTTACAATTATAATGTAAAACTGAATGATTTGGTGTTTCTTGGTCATTTTCTTTTCTATATGTTTCAGACCTGCTGTAAATGTACAGTATGACCTGTTAAATGTGATGAGCGCTGACTTTTCTCAGGAGATAATGATCATTCATGCAAATACGATAGATCTGTTACTCGATCTGGGCCTGAAATGCAAATTACATGCAAATCTTACTGTAGTGTTCCACCTGACCTCAAAAAACAGGACACGTCTTACCATGATTAAAAATAAGCATGTTTACACTGACTGCTGCACATGAAACATTAAGACTTGTTCATATTAAAGTCCTTTTTATGTGTGTGTGTGTGTGTGTGTGTGTGTGTGTGTAGGCCTGTCACGATATCTGTTTTTTGTCGTTTGATATATTGCACCAAAATATACTGCAATATAGGGTTGGGTCGATAAACGAGGCCATCATCGATAGAATATGGCCAACAGACATCACGATGCTGAGCCGACATCGCAACCCCCACCCCGCCCCCATCGCAGCAGCAACCTGCTTGCAAAAAATACACACTCAGGCCCAGTTTACACTTATACGTCTTTACACAAAAACGATCCATGTCCAAACTGGCGTTTCATCTAGCATTTCTGAACAGCCCTCCGTCCACACTATACTGCTTAAAACACACATCACGTGACCACACACACAAACTCTGTCATGAGCTCCAGGCATTCAGCGTGTGCTTTGAGCACAAAACCCCAGAGCGCAGTGCACGTCGACAGTTTTTCAACATAATAACCTACTGCCAGCTAGTGTTTTGGAAGTATTATTGCAGAGCAACACAAACAGCATGCACAAATATAAATGCACAACTATGCCCTAGGCATGCACTGTGAGTCACATGTAAAGCCAATCGTTTGACGCAGAAGTATAAATTCACCTTCGGCCGAAGGAAAATGAATGAATGAAATGTATGTATGAAGTACATACAGGTTGCTACATTAAGGAGCGAGTTTCTGAGTTTCTGATTCGAATTGATATATTAGAAACGACTTCTATTTCTTGCAGCTGAACAACAAGATAAACTATGATCACCTCAGGTAAAGCTCATGTGCTTTATTCAGTGCTAAATGCTAATAATGTGAGTTTGAATGCCATTTTACATGACATATTGCCTTCTACTGAAAGCAGCAGCAGATAGTTCACCTCAGATTGGAATTGAGCTTTAGCGCTGTGACTCAGTGCAAACCAACACATATCAGTGATTCAGCATCTACATTTAATAATGTTAAAGAGGTTTAATGTGTATTAATTAGATTATAAACCTGACCATTTCGCTGGAGTGCAGTGAGTGCACTATTCTGTGCTTCTGAATGGCTGTATTTAACTTTCTGTCGTGTTTCGTCTGGTGCAAACAGCCAAATTGCTCATCACTGCAAATCTTGTCACGAAGTGTGTTGTTAGGACACAGAGTTATAATGTAACCTGCTCACCGAATGTTTACTTTCGTAATATTTACAGGGTTCAACACTAAGGATTTTTTCTATTGATTCAGATATTTACTTGCCCTGCCAACATTTTTCACTGGCTCCACCGAAAAAAAAAGTTAATTGCTTTTTCTTAGCCACATATTTTAAATAATGTGTCAAAAATAATTTCTAAAAATGTTAAGGAAAATTTGCAGGTATTTAATTGCAAAACAAAACCTGTCTGACCTAAAAACGTCAGCAAAACATCACAAAACAGACATTTTCTTTTAGCCTCATAATTTGATGTTGCCATCGTGTTGTCGTCTTTGCTGTACTGGTTTTTATCAGGTTACGGATAAAATAACGTACTCACATCATCCAATCAGATAAGAGGAACCAAAAAAAGCAATATGGTATTTACACAGAGAAGGTAGCATTCAAATACTTGAAAGCACAAACTATTTCATGATTTCAAGACTATATATGCATGCAATTGACAAATAGCTTTCAAAGCCTTTCTGAATGAATGAACGAAATACTCTATTTTCCACCAAGGCAACCTGGGGTGCTGAAATATAATTGGCTAAACTGGCAGTGGGCGGGTTAAAGAGACCAAAACAAAGACAGCGTTATGGCATGGAAAACATGTTCAAAGCAGAATATCTGACTTCAGCATTGTTTTTAAGATAAACAAGAATGTTCACTTGGCATGTTTCTGTATTTTTATGCTTTAGAATAGTCAAAAACGTACATGCAGCACCTTTAAAAAATCATTTAGGAAATATTTGATTCACAGGAGGGCGAATTATTATGAATTCAACCATATGTGAGCCTTACCAAAGACACAGTTCTATGACTGGTTGATGGATAGTAACGTAACTGAAATTGCTGTTGTGTTGTGTGTTGTTTGTGTCAGGAGGTCTCTCTGGTTTCCGGCAGACCCACGCTGACCTCTGTGAACACTCTCTGCATCTGGATGAGGGTCAGGACGGCAGCGGAGCCATGGGTCTGTCTGGGGCTCTACCTCATTCCCTGCCCTCCACGCCGGACATCGAGAACGCAGAGCTGACGGCCGTCTTACCCTTCCTTTACCTGGGCAACGAGCGGGACGCACAAGACCTGGAGCTTCTACAGCGTCTGGAAATCGGTTTCATCCTCAACGTCACCACACACCTACCGCTCTACCACTACGAGATCGCACGGTTCTGCTATAAACGTCTGCCCGCCACCGACAGCAACAAGCAGAACCTGCGGCAGTACTTCGAGGAGGCCTTCGAGTTCATAGGTAGCGCACAATACACTCATACGCACTGCAGGAGCATACACAGCCGATTGTTGCAAAGATTTAACAAGTGTGATTATGACAATTGAATTTATTTATTTCGAAATTCTATGCCTTATTAGTTTACTCCGATTCCTCAGGCTATGATTCTTTGAAACCACTATTGGAACGGGACCTAGGAGTTCTGTTTAATCCTGAACATTGGTCCAAGATCTGTGATGGTACTTTCGCAGAATGTACCTTAATTTCTATACATGAACAAAATTAAGTTCATTCATTCATTTTCTTTTCGGCTTAGTCCCTTTATTAATCTGGGGTCGCCACAGCGGAATGAACCGCTAACTAATCCAGCATATGTTTTACGCAGCGGATGTCCTTCCAGCAGCAACCCATCTCTGGGAAACATCCCTACACACTCATTCACAGGGGGAACATGCAAACTCCACACAGAAATGCCAACTCACCCTGCTGAGACTCGAATCAGTGACCTTCTTGCTGTGAGGCGATCGTGCTACCCACTACGCCACCGTGGCACCACAAAATTTTACGTTTTCCCACAGAATTTATTTTACACCTGTTCGTCTGCATAAAATGTTCCCAGCCTGTTCTGACCTCTGTTTTAAGTGCAAAACTCGTGAGGGCTCATTTCTTCATGTATTTTGGTCTTGTGTTCACATCCAGCCATTTTGGAGAGGGGTTCATTCTGCAATTCAGGAGATAATTGAAAAACATTTTATTTTCTCCCCATCACTTTTTTTGCCAAATGACATTCCTTTAGACCTCTCTGACTCAGAGCTCAAACCTCTGTTTACAATTCTTTCATTGCTGGATAAGAAAATGTATATAACTAAAATGCTCTACTTCTCAAATTCCAACTATTTTCATGTGGATTTCATGTGGATGTCAATTTTCTTCCTTTGGAAAAATTAACTTATGACCTCAACCCCAAACAAGGACAAATTCAGGAGATTTATTTTTAATTTTATTTCATTTTATAAATTTATTTTATTTTATAAAATGTTTTTTTATTTTACTTTATTTTATAAAAAGTGTATTTTATTTTATTTTTAATTTAATTTAATTGTATAAAATTATTTTATTTTATTTTTTTATTTTATTTTATTTTATTTTATTTTTATTTTTTTATTTTATTTTATTTATATTTTTTTAAAATTTGGTTTTAATTTATTTTATTTTTTTATTAATTTTGTATTTTTTTATTTTATTGTTGGCTTAGTCCCTTTATTAATCCGGGGTCGCCATAGCGGAATAAACCGCCAACTTATCCAGCATTTGTTTTACGCAGCGGATGCCCTTTCAGCCGCAACCCATCTCTGGGAAACATCCATACACACTCATTCACACACATACACTACAGACAATTTTGGCTTAGCCAATTCACCTGTCCCGCATATCTTTGGACTTGTGGGGGAAACCGGAGCACCCGGAGGAAACCCACGCGAACACGGGGAGAACATGCAAACTCCACACAGAAATGCCAACTGACCCAGCCGGGGCTCGAACCAGCGACCTTCTTGCTGTGAGACGACAGCACTACCTACTTCACCACTGTGTCGCCCTTTATTTTATTTTTATTTTATTTTATTTTATTTTAAAACGTACATCTATAAATTATGTAATTTGCAGCACTTGGGGATGGTTTGTTTGTCTGATTGTCTTTGTTGTTTGTACTATTTGAAAATCCTTAATTAAAAAAAAAAATAGAATGAATTGATTTTAACCATTAGAGGCTGGTTATATTCACACACTGCTGCCACACAACTGTTTAAACCCCTTATAAAAGTGATTTTTGCATAGTGGGTCCCCTTTAAAGTCCGCATGAACAGGAAGTAGCTGAGACTTATTTAATTTATTTTGATGTACATCCAACTAAAATGGAATATTAAGTAGGAGGCGGGGCTTTCTTCTGCACATCATTCCGTCATTGCAAACTAACAGTAAGAGGGGTGTGGTTAAGTGTATTTGTGTACAGTTGCTATGCAAACTTTCATGTAGACGTTAACAGAAAGGCCCTCACTAAAAGCCCAGAAGCAGATGCTCAGGCTGCGTCCGAAATCACAGATAATCCTTTAAAGATGCGGTGGAGAAAACTCACACCACAGGCACACTTGTGTCTGGATCCACAGGTATCGGCTTTAACAGTCGAGAGGAGAGGAAGTTACTTCACGCCAGCGGGTCAAATGTCCAACGTGAGAGAGAGAGGCAAAGATAAAGTTTAACAGCATTTCTCCGTAGTAGTGTAATAGTTGGTCACACTTTATTTTGATGGTCTGTTGAATTTAAGTAACATTGCAACTAATTCTCATGAGATTATAAGTAGACTGTTAGGCTGGGGTTAGTGTAAGTTGACATGTACTTGCAAAGTATCTTATAGTCAGTTAAATGTCTGTTGAATGTCAGTATCAGCAGATATTAAGCAGACAGTCTACTAATGCTAAAATGGACCATCGAAATAAAGTGTTACCTAATAGTTTGCTATGAGGGAATGATGTGCAAAGGAAAACCTCAAGCCAAACTTAATATTCTGTTTTAGTTGGAAGTACATCAACATACGGAAATAAGTCTAAGCAACCTGTTTATGCGGACTTTAAAGGGGACCTATTATCCAAAAATCTCTTTTATAAGGGGTTTGAATACAGTTGTGTGGCAGCAGTGCGTGAATATAGCCAGCCTCTAATGGTAAACATTCATTAATCCTATTGTTTATAATCACGCTTGCTAAAAACAGTCTGCAGAAACACTTTGATTGACATTCTCCCTTTGTACGTGTCATCAGAGGGGGAAAGCCCCGCCCACTAGTGACCATCTCTTCTTCATTAGCATAAACAGCCCTGAGTGAGAAGCAGCCATCTACTATTAGAGTTTTCAATCTGCTGCGTAGCTCCGCCCTCTTTTGAAAAGAGCACAATCTCATTTGAATTTAAAGCGACTGTCACCAAAACACAATAATTGGGATCGAAGCCTAAAAGGGTCCATTTCAGAGAGGTATAAAACCTTATCTGTGTGGTATTTTGAGCTGAAAACTTCTCCAACACATATTCTAGGAACATCAACAACAGTTTGGAAAATGGGTCATGATAGGTCCCCTTTAAACCTTCATCTGTTGAGTGTTTTCTCCATCTTAAGTGTTTATTTTGTGTGTGTGTATAGAAGAGGCTCATCAGGCAGGTCGAGGGCTGCTAATCCACTGTCAGGCCGGTGTGTCTCGATCCGCCACCATCGTCATCGCCTACCTGATGAAACACACCTGGATGACCATGACGGACGCCTACAAGTTCGTGAAGTCGCGGAGGCCCATCATTTCACCGAACCTCAACTTCATGGGGCAACTTTTAGAGTTTGAGGAAGACCTGAACAACGGCATCACTCCTCGAATACTGACGCCCAGACTCACAGGCCTCGAGACCCTCGTATAGCGGATTAAAAGAGCCAGTTTGAGGATTTCTAGCCGTGCATGAGGACAACCGGAAGACACTAGCTATGTTTCCATCCAAACATGCCAATGAGATTCACGCGCAAGGGTGAAATATCGCAGTAAACATTTGAGAGTGTTTTCATCCAATGAGTCAAAGAGAGTAAAATCTGATATATCTGCAAATATCAGTCAGAGAAGTGGGAGTTTTCCACGGTGGCGTTTGTTCTTCTCTAATAAATGAGCTGCACTTCAGAAGATGAAGACGAAACGCAATGAACGCAATGGTTTTTGGAGGCGTGAGACGCTCTTTTGGGAGCGCAGACCGATGCTCAAGACAGTTCTGGAGGGAATAATGATAATAATAGAGGAATAATAATACTGAAGCACTGTGATGACGGACTGACGGAGGGCTGAGGCCTTTTACAATCAGCAGAACAACATTTCAGATGTGCAACAATGTGCTGGTTTGTCCATTTAATGCATCCCATCACGCGCGTTTTTATCATCACATCATTGTTCAAACTAAATCAGGTCACTTTACTGATGCGCATGCTGGAGTTTATTCAGTACATTTGTTTCCATCGTAGTTGATGCATACTTTTTCTTATCTGATTATTCTATTTAGTTGTTTTTGTGCGTTTTCAGAATGTATGTGCATCCATTAAGTGTTTGTTTATGTGATATTTTAAAATGCGTTTAAAAGTAGGTGGATGGAAACATAGCTATTGATCTGCAAACACTGTGCTGTGGTCATCATTGCTGCTGCCCGAAGACCCACAGGAGTCTGAGCCGCTGTTTACACGACGTTTTCAGCCAAAAATGGGAAACTTTGAGTTTTTTCCCTGTTTATTTACGCAATAATGGCATTTAGGTGGCTTCATTTTTAAAAAAAAAATGGGTGCAAGTTTTTGAATACATCACCATATTCATCCTTTTAAACATCCAAAATAAGAATCTTTTTTTGAAATAGACTGATTTTACTTTCTATTAGAGTTAAACAGTTGACTCCCTCAATTTTTTAATACATTCAGCGGGTCTGGTGAGAGCATGTTTAGCTTAGCTTAGCATAAACAATTGAAATGGATTAGACCGTTAGCATCTAATTCAAAAATGAGCAAAATTTTCTAATTACAGCTTGACTCTTCTATAGTTGCGTCATGCGCAATATATACAATGATATTACGGCTGAAAATCTTTCAGCAATATGAAAACATCTCTGAGATCCGATTCAGAACATATTTACATAGCTGCAGATCATGAACCGTATCTGTTTGATCCGTAATGCACAGAAGTTAGCCGATTTTTCTGGCGTTGAATATCCCTAGCTATATCTGCCAAGAGGATAGCAAATACACGTACACGATGTAGCTACAGAAAAGTCAAGCTTTATATAGGAAAATTACAAAACTCTTTGTTTTTTTAAGAGATGCTAATGGTCTAATCCGATTCAATGATCTAAGCTAAGCTAAGCTAAAGGTGCTTCCGCCAGACCCATAATTGGCTGAATATATTCAAAAATAATAAAACTCACCTGCTTAACTTTAGGAGAGTGTAAAATGAGTTTATTTTCAAACAAAGTGTCCCTTTAAAAGTGGTGATATTATACTAGTGTGCGGACATGCTAGTACAAACATGTGCAGTACATGTCGATTTTAAAGGGAAGTGCGGGTTGTTACTTGATTCATTCATTCATTTTCAGCCTAGTCCCTTTATTAAACAGGAGTCACCACAGCAGAATGAACCGCCAACTTATCCAGCATATGTTTTATGCAGTGGATGCCCTTCCAGCCGCAATCCAACACTGGGAAACACCCATACACACTCTCACATACATACACTGCCGGCAATTTAGTTTATTCAATTCCCCTATAGCGCATGTGTTTAGACTGTGGGGGAAACCCACACCAACGAGTCTAATGACATCTGGCCCAGCCAATGTCGCGCTACAGCTACAGTTTACTAACAAGGCGAGAGTGCCAACTACTGGCCTCGAATACATAAAACAGTATTTTTTGTGAGTTTGTATAAACTCAAATTATTTTAAAAGTTATTGTACACGCTGTGGAAAGTTGACTCAACTTAAAATTGTAAGGTAACTAGTTGACTCAACTTTTAACTCAAGTACTGGACTTGACTTAATGTAAGATGCATCAACTTAAAAAGCTCTGCAGCAAGTTTTCTTAGAATTTAAAGTTAAGTCAACATGTTTGTTTTACAGCTTTGTTGAAGACAAATTATTCACCCTCCAGTGAAATTTTAGTTCTTTTTCGAATTTTTCCCACGTGACATTTAAGCAAGAACATTTTCAGTTTTTCCTATTAAAAATATATATATATTTTTCTAGAATATTATACTTCTTTTAGTTTTGCTGAAATAAAAGCAATTTAATGATTTATATGAATAATATTATTAGCCCACTTAAAAAATTTCCCTTATTATTATTTAAATTATTATAATTTTTTTATTTTATTATTTTAAAAAAGTATACTGTTCATTCATTCATTTTCGATCGACTTAAGTCTCTGATTTATGAGGGCTCGCCACAGCGTAATGAACCGCCAACTATTGCAGCATACTTTTTACGCAGCGGATGCCCTTCCAGCTGCAACCCAGTACTGAGAAACACCCATACACACTCATTCACACTCATACACTACGGCCAATTTAGTTAATCAGTTCCCTATAGTGCATGTGTTTGGACTGTGGGAGAAACCGGAGCACGTGGAGGAAACCCACGTTAACATGGGGAGAACATGCAGACTCCACACAGAAATGCCAACTGACCCAGCCGGGACTCGAACCAGCGTTCTTCTTGCTGTTAGGCAACAGTGCTAACCCACTGAGCCATAGTGCTGCCTCAATGTAATACTAGTATCTTGTAAAGTATATTATATTCTGTCATCATGACAAAGACAAAACAAATCAGTTATTAGAAATGAGTTATTAAAACTATTATGGTTAAAATCTCCATTAACCATCACTTAATATTTGAAAAATAATAGAAATTTCACAGGAGGATGAACACTTTTAACTGTATACATGATTATTTGTGTAAACACAAGGGGAAAACGTTTCCATTTTTGACTGCATGGTTGTCGTGTAAACAGCCTAAAATAAACTTGGCTTGTGTGTTTTCTGAAGAGGCTTCACTGTGCAATAATGTGTGTGCGTGTGTGTGTGTGAACGAGAGCCAGACTTTCAGCTATCCTACACACACACACACACACATGCCATACTTTTGTGTTTTTTGTTGTTTTCAGTTGCATTCAGGTGCTCATTTGTGGCTTGGATCTTCTTTTTGGTGGTTAGCATTTTTGGTAGCGCTTTACAATGAGGGTCCGTTTGGTTATGACGTCAGGAATGTTAGCAAAGACTGAAACAAAACTATAAAACATTTATTTTAAAACTTCAAATTGAATGGAATCCACGGCAAAACTAATTTTAAATGCAAAAAATAAAATCAAAATAAATTAATCAAGTTAATGAAATATTCTCATAAAAATCCCATAAAATAAAACGTTTTTACTTTAAATGAAATTAACTAAAAAAAAGGTGTTTGTTTTGTTTTAGCTTAGATTTAGCTTTGCTTAGTTATTTTGTTTTAACTTAAACAAAACAAACTAAGCTAAAACTAAACAAAACAAACAAAACAACTAAGCCAAGCTAAATTTAAGCTAAGCTAAAACAAAACTAAAACAAAACAAACTAGGCTTTGACTTAGCTTAGCTTATTTTAGTTTTAGTTTTGACTTAGTTTAGTTTTAGCTTTAATTTGTATAATTTTTACTTTAATTTATTCCTAGCTTAGCTTAGATTTAGCTTGGCTTAGTTGTTTTGTTTAGTTTTGGCAAAGCTTAGTTTAGTTTTAGCTTAGTTTAGTTTAGTTTTAGCTTAGTTTGTTTTGTTTTAGCTTTGTCTTAGCTTAGCTTAGTTTAGTTTGTTTTGTTTAGTTTTGGCTTAGCTTAGTTTAGTTTGTTTTGTTCTAGTATTAGCCTAGCGTAGTTTAGTTTTAGCTTAGTTTGTTTTGTTTTACTTTTAGGTTAGTTTAGGTTTAGCTTAGCTTGTTTTGTTTTAGCTTTGTCTTAGCTTAGTTTAGTTTGTTTTGTTTAGTTTTGGCCTAGCTTAGTTTAGTTTAGTTTTAGCTTTGACTTAGCTTAGTTTAGTTTGATTTGTTTTAGTATTAGCCTAGCGTAGTTTAGTTTTAGCTTAGTTTGTTTTGTTTTACTTTTAGCTTAGTTTAGGTTTAGCTTAGTTTGTTTTGTTTTAGCTTTGTCTTAGCTTAGCTTAGTTTAGTTTGTTTTGTTTAGTTTTGGCTTAGCTTAGTTTAGTTTAAGCTTTGACTTAGTTTAGTATGTTTTGTTTTAGTATTAGCCTAGCTTAGTTTAGTTTTAGTCACGAGGTGTTAAACGTCAATGGAAAACACGAGCAAAAAGCTTCCCGGTGTGAACGGGCCTTCATGCAATTAATTTCATTTAGTTGAAGTTGATTTGCTAAATACCTCTAAGAAGAAAGAGGCAATCTGAAAATGAATAACTTCGTAATAATTGGTGAAATAACCCTGCTTAACCTGACAGATTTCTAAAAGACAATATTTGACTTTATAATTACAATATTACTTTAATTAATGGTACAATAACGCCACAGATAATGTTAGAAAATACATTAAAATCAAATATTCTAATGTACTAAACAGGGTTCAACAACAAAGACTGCCCGATGGCCCGGGGACAGTGTGAGAGATGCTCGGGACAGTAGACAGAATCGTTACTGGCCCGATCAGGCCAGTGCTGCCTTGTCACTAAATTTTAATTTGGGAGAAAGAAAATGTCTGTTTTGTGATGTTTTGCTGTAATTTTTTTAAGTCAGCCAGTTTTTGTTTTACAATAACATACCTGTACAATTTCCTAAATATTTTAAGAAATTATTTTTGACACATTATTTAAAATATGTGGCTAACAAATAGCAATTACCTTTTTTTTTTTGGTGGGGCCAGTGAAAATTTTTGGCAGGGCAAGTAATAATCTGAACCACTGGTCCAATCGGGCCAGTAGAAAAAAATCCTTAGTGTTGAACCCTGCTAAATAATAAAAAGCGCTAAAAGTGAACAGCAGTACTAAAAATCATAAACAAATGGACCTG
This sequence comes from Danio albolineatus, assembly GCA_903798035.1. Lineage (NCBI taxonomy): Eukaryota > Metazoa > Chordata > Actinopteri > Cypriniformes > Danionidae > Danio > Danio albolineatus. The sequence continues at coordinate 3,904,582 of CAIGQQ010037999.1, read as the reverse complement.
ATTATAAAGCCTTACCAAATTAGGTTAAAAACAGTTTTATAAGTGTGAGAACACCTGTTTATATGAGTATTTATGTCTTTATTATCGCTGACAATCAACTTGGGTTTATAAATAAACGACTGCATGATTATTACAGGCAACAGCTGAAGTATATCACTATTATATCACCATCAAATATAGCTCCGACATCTGCTTGCAGACTAAAGCTGTGCTTCTGTTGGCTTCCACTGACGTGAGAATATCATTTTGTTATTTATAATGCCATTATTGCACATTGTATGTGTGAATGATTGCAGTATCTGATGTAAATCTGCCTCTGCACTGTAAGAAATGATTACTTAAAAAAGTGAGTAAATCCATTAACTTAAAATTGACAAGTTGATTTTACTTAAAATTAAAATGCAAGTAATTCTGTTGTAACTTAGAATGGTTAAGTTCTCTTAACTCAGTCATTTTCCTTCAGCTTAGTGTCTATTACAGGGCTCGCCACAGCAGAATTAACCACCAAATACTTCAGCATATGTTTTACACAGCGGATGCCCTTCCAGCCACAACCCAGTACTGGGAAACACCCATACACACACTACAGACTATTTAGTTCATCCAATTCCCCTACAGCGCATGTACTGTGGGGGAAACCGGAGCACCCGGAGAAAACCAACACAGGGAGAACATGCAAACTCCACACAGAAATGCCAACTTACCCAGCCGGGACTCGAATCAGTGACCTTCTTGCTGTGAGGCCACAGTGCTAACCACTGAGCCACCCTCACTAAGCTTATTTTATAAGAATTATGGACAGTCCATTTACTTATTTTTAAGGCAACTCACTTTTTAAAGTAAGGTTTTTACAGAGTGTGTCGGACAGATTTCAGTGTGTGTATGTATGGAAGCGCTTCAGAAATGTGGAAAGATGTATTTTTGCGTATAAACCGTGCCTCAATCGGTGCCTTAACTCCTGTTTTTTCTGAGTCACGGCTTTAAAACCGAAGCTCTGTGTAGGGTGAGGGTTTCTGTCTGTTTTTAATATGCTTGAAAAGTCCATTTTTATTGTGGTTGGACAGAAGCGCTGTGAAATCCTTCAACTCTGGTCTCGTGCAGAGTGTAAAGTGAACAGTTTATTACTCCTCACCCATCAACATAAAGGGTTTTTCTATAAAAATGTAGTTTGATTTTTCAGCTTTACACAAACCTCCTGCACTTTACCCGTATTTTTGAAAAGAATTGCATTTGTTTATTAATAAATAAATAAAAGTACTCTTACAAGAAACAAGAATTAGTAGTGAAAAAAGTACCTTGAAGAGTTTTGGTGAAATTATTATTATTATTATTATTATTATTATTATTATTATTATTATTA
>CAIGQQ010037999.1:3801679-3824330 GCA_903798035.1 Danio albolineatus | reverse complement strand
CATTGAAATGGGTATATATTTGTTTTTTGTTAAGTTGCCTAATAATTGTGCACAGTAATAGTCACCTGCACACACAGATATCCTCCTGAAATAGCTCAAACTAAAAACTAACTAAAAACTACTTCCAAAAATATTCAGCTTTGATATTAATGAGTTTTTTTTGGGTTCATTGAGAACATGGTTGTTGTTCAATAATAAAATTAATCCTCAAAAATACAACTTGCCTAATAATTCTGCACTCCCTGTAAAGTTGATGACTTGACAACAACCCTGATTAATGAGATATTAACATTTAAACTGGTCTTTTTTTGTGTTACGTAGCTGATCACTGCACTTCCTGAGGAATGGCGACCAGGTGCCAATTTCTATGGAGTCCCCTGGGAGCCAGTGGTGGTCACAGTGGCCATCGGGGCCCTCACTATACTGATGTTCTTCTGGAGGACGGTGCTCGCTGTGAGAGATCCTCTTGTTTACATGATGGATGTTTTCGTTCTTTTAGGATTGACTGAATCTGATGGTGTCTTTTGCTTGTTCTTTCTTCTTCTAGATTAAAGGCAGAAGCTATCAGTGTAAGTCACTTCTCAGCCGCATATGCTTTTAAGCTTTTCCTGACCTTTTAGAGTTTCTGGCATGTACTGTTGAAGTCAATTGATTCACCCTTCTTTGATTTTTTTTTTTTTATATTTCCCAAATAATGTTGAACAGATTCAGGAATTCATTTTTCACAGTATTTCCTCTAATATTTTCTCTTCTGGGAAAAAGTCTTTGTTTTTATTTCGGCTAGAATAAAAGCAGTTCTTAATTTATTTAAACTCATTTTAAGGTCAATATTATTAGCCCCCTTCTACAATATTAGTTTTGGATTGTCTACAGAACAAACCACTGTTATACAATGACTTGCCTAATTACCCTAACTTTACCCTAATTACCCTAGTGAAGCCTTTAAATGTCACTTTAAGCTGAATACTACTATATAGTCAAATATTATTTGCTGTCATCATGGCAAAGATAAAAGAAAATGTTGAAAAAATCTCTCCGTTAAACAGAAAATATACTGGGGGGCTAATAATTCTGACTTCAGTTGTATGTGCTGTGGTAAAAATGTGTCCGCTGGTGCTTTTATAAATGATATATGGTTTTGATGGTCTGTTTTAACTCAATTTAATGTTTTAAAAGCGTCTTTGCACTGATGACAGATTTATTATTCCTATTTTACCTCAATACTGCTTTACGGCCCGCCCACTTAAATATATGACTGTTTTTTCAATTGTCTACAGAACAAACTACTGTTGTCCTAAGACTTTCCTAATTAACTAAATTGCTTAGGTTTAACCTAAATAACCTAGTTAAGCCTTTAAATGACACTTTCAGCTGAATACTAGTATCTAGTCAAATATTATGTGGTTATCAGGGCAAGGACAAAAGAAATTGGTTATTGAAAATTAGTTATTAAAGATATTATGTTTAAAAACATCTTTTAAGTAGCACTTATTTATGACTATTATTATGCATAATTATTTTATGTAATATATGATGAATTGCCCATATTTGAAAAATAATCACAATTTCACAGGAGCTAATAAGTTTTAAACTGTGTATATTTATGTACACACACACACACACACACACACACACACACACACACACACCGAGAACTGATATGTGTGAGTGTATAATTTAAATTAAATTATAATGTATGTATGTGTATACTGTGATGTATTTGTCCAAGCGAATCAATATCTAACCTGAATAATTATATACGAGAAGATAAATATAACTGAGGTTTTATGTAAATAAGCTTGTACAGTAGTTAATCCAATAATCATACTTCAGAGTGCTTTTATAAGCTTCTGGAAATGTGATTTGTGATATAATATTTTGTAAATCACATTTAGAAAATACTTTATACACTAAGTTATCTAAAAAGCTTTAAAATAGGTCAAAACCAGTCAATCTAATTCATGCATAAATATAATAAAAGTGATTTAAAGAGCTTGAAAATGCACAACCCTATCATTCATATACGTGTATATATTTTTCAGAGTGTGTAAATAAATATATTTGTTTTTATTTTTCACAGTAATTGAAAAGCAGCTTAGAGACAAAATCCAGCAGCTTATCAGTGAGAAATTAGTTATTAAAAATGAGTTATTAAAACTGTTATGTTTATAAATGTTAAAAAAAATCTTCTCTGTTAAACAGAAAGTATACCGGGGGCTAATAATTCTGACATCAGTTGTATGTGCTGTGGTAAAAATGTGTCTGCTGGTGCTTTTATAAATGATATATGGTTTTCATGATCTGTTTTAACTCAGTTTGATGTTTTTAAAAGTGTCTTTGAACTGATGACAGATTTATTATTCCTATTTTACCTCAATACTGCTTTGTAGTATTTCAAAATAATTTGTAAAACATTTTCAATATCAATATCATTCGCCTACTTGATAAATGACTAGCTTTTCTATTGTCTACAGAATAAACCACTGTTGTCCTAAGACTTTCCTCATTAACTAAATTGCTTAGTTTAAACTAATTAACCTAGTTAAGCCTTTAAATGTCACTTTAAGCTGAATACTAATATCTAGTCAAATATTATTTGCTGCCATCATGGCAAAGACAAAAGAAATTGGTTATTAGAAATGAGTTATTAAAGCCATTATCTTTAAAAATATGTTGAAAACATCTGTTAAGTAGCTCTTATTATGACTATTATTATACATAATTATTATACATCATATATGATTAATTGCATTAATGAATTTATTTCACAGGAGCTAATAAGTTTTCTAATACGGAGCCAATAAGTCTTAAACTGTGTATATTTATGTGCACACACATACAGACAAATTAAATTAAAATGCATGCGTTTGTCGGCTGTGATGTATTTGTGCAAGCGAATCAATATCTAACCTGAATAATAATATAAGAGAAGATAAATATTTAGAATTAGTCTTTGTTTTAATGTTTTTGTAAATAAGCCTATAGTAAATGCAATAATCATACTTCAGAGTGCTTTTATAAGCTCCCGGAAATGTGATTTGTGATATAATATTTTGTAAATCACATCTAGAAAATCCTTAATACACCAAGTTATCTAAAAGCTTTAAAATATGTCTAAACCGGTCAATCTAATTCATGCTTAAATATATTAAAAGTGATTTAAAGAGCTTAAAAATGTAATGTACATACTTCTTTTTCATATATGTGTGTATATTTGTTTGTGTGTCTAAATAAATATAGATTTTATTGTTGTTTTTATTTCACAGTAACTGAAAAGCAGCTTAGAGACAAAATCCAGCAGCTTCTCAATGAGAAATCTGATGCTGCTAACAAGATCACAGAATTAAACGACATGGTAAACCTCGACATTTCAATCTCTCGTCTATTGCTGAATTTGCTGTTTTAAGTTTAAATGTAATTCCCCTTCTTGCAGATAAAAGAAAGAGAACAACACTTACAAAACTCAGAGAAGTCACTGAGTTCCAGCCAACACGAATTAAAAGGGCTTAAGGTAAATTGCTGCAGTAAAATTCATCTGTTTTAACCTCATTTTCCTCACCGTGCATGCTTTTATAAAGGTATTTTATTTATTTATTAATTTTTTTATGAACTAGAATCATCACCAGAAACTGCAAAGTCAGTGGGAGCAGATGTCTGGGAGTATTTCGCAGCTCAATCAGACTATTGTGGACACACAGGAAGAAAACGCAAACCTTAATGATAAGGTAAACTTGGATTTAAGGCATGTTCACACCAAGGATGAAAACTTATAATAAAACCAGCAAATAAGGATCTGTTTATTTTTATATATGCTTTTTGCATTGCCCTCTTATAACCAGCAGATGTCCTCAGTGTGCTACATTTCTAGTGCATTTAGCCAGTGAATCCAGCTTGTGTAATATACTGTATCCAACAGTAAATTTAGCATTCGCAGTTAGTCTAGTGGAATAAAAACAACACAAGTTATTTTGCCCAGCAAGGAGGCAAACCAAGCTACCTAAATTAGCACTGGATACCTGAAGCGCTTGCCATTTTCTAGCCTGACTTTGCATGTAACATTAATTTTTATCATTCTTTGTTTTTTTAAGATATAACATATTATATAACATTTCTAGTGCATCTGACCAGTGAATCCAGCTTGTGTAATCTAACAAATCAAACAGTGAATTAAGTGTTCCCAGTAATTGTACAGGAATAACAAACAACACAAATAATTTTCCTAAGTTTTTTCAGAGGCAGGCAACTAAAGATACCAACATCAAACCATGCAGCTTCTCCACAATGTCGTCTGAAGCTTTAAATTGCATAAACCCTTTATTTTTCAATGGATTCAGAATGGCTGTCTGTGTGTTATCATTTATTAGCTGGGAAAAAATCACTGGGAAAATGTCCGATATTGTTGAGTACTGCGATAATGATATTTCTTGCGATATAACATTTCTAGTGCGTCTGACCAGTGAATCCAGCTCGTGTAATCCATTCAATCAAACATTGAATTAAGTGTTCGCAGTAAATGTACAGGAATAAAAACAGCACACATTATTTTCCTAAGTATTTCCAAAGAAGACAGGCAACTAAAGACGCCAAAACTAGTAGTCAATACCTGAGGTGCTTTTATTATTTTTTTTCCATTTAGCCTGGCTTTGCACGTAATATTCAGTTTTATCATTCTTTATTTTTAAGATTGTTGTTATTTTTAAATAATATAGGCTTAACTTTAATCAATGCAGCCTCTCCACAATGTCGTCTGAAGTTTTAAATTGCATAAACCCTTTAAATTTCAATAGATTCAGAATGGCTGTCAGTGATTTTATCATTTATTAGCTGGGAGAAAATCATTCTGAAAGTCATCACAACTAGAGATTCACAATACTGGGAAAATGTCCGATGTTGTTGAGTATTGCGATAATGATATTTCTTACATTATAACATTTCTAGTGCATCTGACCAATGAATACCGCTCGTGTAATCTATCCAATCAAACAGTGAATTAAGTGTTTGCAGTAAATGTATGGGGGTAAAAACAACACAAACTATTTTCATAAGTATTTCCAAACGAGGCAGGCAACCAAAGACACCAAAACTAGCAGTTAATACCTGAGGTGCTTTTATTTTTATTTGTCCATTTAGCCTAGCTTTGCATGTAACATAAATTTTTATCATTCTTTTTTTTAAGATAGATAGGCTTTACATCAAACCATGCAGCTTCTCCACAATGTAGTCTTGGCTTTAATTTGCTTAAACCCTTTATAATTCAATGGATTTAGAATGGCTGTCAGTGTTTTATCTTTTATTAGCTGGGAGAAAATCATTCTGAAAGTGATCGCAACTAGAAATGCAAGATACTGGAAAAATGTCCGATATTGTTGAGTATTGCGATAATGATATTTCTTGCGATATAACATTTCTAGTGCGTCTGACCAGTGAATCCAGCTCATGTAATCCATCCAATCAAACAGTGAATTAAGTGTTCGCAGTAAATGTACAGAAATAAAAACAACACAATTTATTGTATTGTATTATAAGTATTTCCAAAGGAGGCAGGCAACCAAAGACGCCAATATTAGCAGGTAATACCTGAGGGGTTTCATTTTTATGTTTCCGTTTAAAATAATGCGAAAATATGTGATGTTTAGTATTTCGATTATGATATTTCTTACAATATAACATTTCCCTAGAAAAATGCTAATTTTATTAGCTCATTTATTTGATAATTTTAAAATCAACTGCTAAAAGATATTTTTCAGTTCTAATTAATTCTAATTCAGACATAAAAACCTCTTAAAGTACAGACATTTAGTCTTAAAACATTACGAATGAGTGTAAACCTCAGCAGACATTGTGCTGTTGTCATTTTCCCACTGTTAGGGGTTATTTCCAACTCTATATTCATCTTTGCGCCACTCCAGCCAATAGCAATTGCATATACTGGGGTGGCAGGGATAAAGATAGTAAGACACCATCTGACTGATCAAATTTAGACAAACAAACCATGCATAAATAAGTGTAATTTATCACACTCATCTGAGGTATGTATATGTGATAATAATATTTGCGATATATTGTGCAGCCCTAATCATGAACATCTTTATAGTTATTTCTGCTGTTATTTTACATTTCAGAACGATTTATATGAAGATATCTTTATTGTTATTTTTCATGCTTGGTGTGAACGGCCCTTTATTGTAGCTTCTACCAATGTGTTTTGTTTCTTTGATAGATTTTTTTTTTTTTTTTAAAGCTTTTATTTTTTTCTTAAAGATTGCTAAGATGCACCAGAGAATTGAGAAATACCAGAAAACACTGAAGAATTACGACGATGAGCGTGCAAAGGTAATTTGAGCTGATCTTCGGCTGATTTACTGGTTGAACTGAGAAAGCAGTAATTTATTTTTAAGCAGTCATATGTATTTTTTGTGTCCTTAGTGAACAATTACAGGCTGTTGTACTTTAAATGTTCACTGTGACAATAACAAACATTGAAAGAGAAGCTATTGCATTTAGTGAGTAATTAGGTGTTGTTGTGTCTGGATTTTCATAGTCAGTAGAAAGCAGAATATCTTTTTAATGCTTGGAATAGTCATGCAAATGAATAATCATCAAGAGATAAGCTGATAATAATTATACCTAGTTGTTCATGTTTAATCTCTTAAAAGGGGCTTTTGAATGATTTAAAAACATGCAAATGGAAAATATTTAACTTTTAATAAGGTTTTTGAGCAGTTTATAGTTTCCGTTCCATATAATTTCATGGTAACACTCTACAATAAGGTTCATTAGTTAACGCATTTACTAAAATGAACTGATCATGAACAGTACTTGTAGAGCATTTATTAATCATTATTGAACATTTACTAATGCATTATTAACATCCAAGTCCATGCTTGTTAACATTAGTTAATGCACCGTGAGTTAACATGAACTAACAATGAACAACTGTATTTTCATTAACTAACGTGAACAAATACTGTAGTAAATGCATTGTTCAGTGTTAGTTCATGTTAGTAAATGCATTAATTAGCATTAACTAATGAACCTTATTGTAAAGTGTGACCCATTTCAGATATCACATTTCCAGGAAGTTTAAGATATCATCGAATGTCAAATGAAGATGAATGCAGTAAATGTTCTTGTTTTGCTTTAACAACAGGTTCATGTCCTTATGGACGAAGCTAAATTCCGAGAAGATGCTCTTAAGGCTCAGGTTCTGTCCTTTGAGAAGGAAAACGGGGCTTTAAAAGAGCAGAAGAAATCTGTAAGTCCTGCTGTCAGAGCTGCACACATACCAATATGAAAATCATCCATCGTTTCAGCTTGATTTAAAGGCACAGTTGATCCAAACCTTCATTCATCTTTTGAATACACAGAAAGACACACTAAAGAATGCGGTAAAAAAATAAACAGCCATTGACTTCCGTAGTATAGCTCTTCACGTGTCCAAAAATTTGGGCAGGAACCCAAAGAGACTTGGGTTACGTTACATGATATATTGGGACTCAACCCAAACTGGACTGACCATTTAAAATATAGAGCCGAACCCACACAGGTCTCAGTCAGCTGTGAAGACCTCTATTCCAGTGTTTCTCAACTGGTGGGTCGCGACCCAAAAGTGGGTCGCAGGAACATTTTCAGTGGGTCGCGGAGTGTGTGGTCAAAAAACAACAACAAAAGTTTAATTTTTAACTTGTTTTGCGTATAGCGGACTTTTATTTTGAAATGAGCGCGCGCGTCACGTTGCCGAGCAACATAGAGAGTCAGCTGGTGGAACTGTCGTAATAAGACGCTGAAACAGAAATTCAGTGAAGTAATCCGCTCCCAGTTTTCGCGATCTGAGAGTGCGATCAAACACATCCCATTCAGAACTTTGTATTTGTATGAAAATGGCTTCTCTTCCTTGGTGCAGTTTGAGTCCAAGCAAAGGAACAGGTTGTACATAGAGCACGATCTTCGGGTAGCACTGTCTACCATCACTCCTGACTTTGAAACTCTTATCACATCAGTAAAGCACATCCTCAGTTATCTCATTATCTTCCCACATTACTGTTAAGTGAAACAGATGTTTATATTTGCTGTCATATTAGATGTAAAAATGGTTATGGATGTTTTAATCATTTTACAATTTGCTGGTTTGTTCTGTTCAACAGGATCAGTGTTCATGTTTTATTAACAGTTCAGTTTTGTTTATGGTAACCTTTCCTTACCCTAACCGCTGTTTACAGTGTTTGTCGTTTTTACTTTGTAATATTTCTATCATTTTATACATTTTGTTAAATGTCAGCAATAAAATATTGTTTATTTGTAAGTCTTGCTGATTTTCACATGATTTTTCTTTCACTACTTGTGTATGTTAACAAATAAATACAATTTATTTATAATTCCTAAAATTATATTACAGTTCCTAAAAATTTGGGTCGTGGCTTGATGACCATGTAAAAATGTGGGTCCCGTGGCCAAACCAGTTGAGAACCACTGCTCTATTCCATAGTATTTTTTGGTTTTGCCATGTATGTTAATCAAATGCTTTTCAACTTTCATCAGGATATTCATAAATCATTCATATTTCATCAGAAATTTATAAAGGTTTAGCATCACTTGAGTGTGAGTAAATGCTGAGGAACTTTAAACTGAGGATGAGCAATGAGCTTTAAGTAATACTTCTTTTCTGGCAGCTCCTTGGCGATGCTAAAGACTGGCAGGAGAAGCACAAGAAGCTGAGCGAGGAGATCCGAGTTTATCACAAATCCCAGAAAGAGCTGGAAGACTCGCTGGTGCACAAGGAGAACGAGATCGATGTGGGTCAATGTTTTGCAGATTATAAAATGAAGGCTTTTGTGTTTTCTACAAAACGCCTCGTTCTAAATGCATGATGAATCTGTAGGTTTTGTCCAGCTGTATTGCCGAACTCAACCGCCTGGGAGGCTGCGATTCTGCAGAGCTACAGAAAGAAGATGCTAGAATGTCTAACGGAGATGATTCTGGTGAGCGCTTTTATTTGTTACTCCAGTTTTTATTTATATTCGTTTTCTTTCTGTTTTATGACCTTAATGGAGAGTCGTGTGCACTGTTAAAAAATCCTTTTATATTTGGTTGTGAATTGCATTATGGGATGTTAATCTCTGCTCTTTCGACTTTTGATTTAAAAATTTAACTCTGCAGTTAAAAAAAGTCACTTTTATTAACGTTTTAGTCATTTTATATATAGTAGAAGACATACTGACAGTTTATTAAGGTTTCTGTAGCGCAATATACAACACCAACCCAGACAATATAGCACTGCCACCTAATACAAATGTTCATAAAAGTCACTGTTTTTTTTTTTTTACTTTTCAAGGTGTGAGGCTATCGTGCTACCCACTGTGCCACCGTAACACCCATTTTAGTGATGTTATAATTTCGATGAGCTTAACTTCATTTGATGAGAATCTTAATGGCAATACATTTTTTAGTAATCAAAACAACATTTAAGTAAAATCATAAATCTTGTGCAATTTAACAGCTTATTAAATAAAAAATAAAGTATAAATGCACAACAGACATTTGTTTTTTTTGAGAACTTGGTATAATTAACTTGATTGTAATTAATGTGATTATTCTATACCAGTGGTTCTCAAACTTTTTCACCAAGTACCACCTCAGAAAAAAATAGTCTCTCCAAGTACCACCATAATAACCGGTATTGAAATACAGTAGCGTAGTAGCCCTAATTAAGCAGCGACAGCACTGCACAGTTCATAAACGAGACAAATCAATTCCTTTTATTAAGAATATGTATTATTGTCAGCCACTTTACACATTATAAATAGTTTGAACATTAACTGTGCTTGTAGAGTAAAAAAATAACTTTACCATTTAAATTAAAATGTGCTTTTAAAAGTGATTTAAAAATGACACTGTTCTTAAGAAGTACAAAGAAAACTGCTGTACTTGTAAAGTGTTAATGTATAGTAGCTTATTCATCAAAACCTGCAAATGTTGCTTGGACCTGATGAATATAGGTTATATGTCATATACGTATATACATAATTTTTTAATACCTTTTGAGATATATATTGCATGTACATATGACATATCTTTAAAATCTAAACGTTAACTTGTATTTTGATATGATTTGGAATGATGTGCTGAAAAGTGTGTGTCTGAAAATATGATGTGTGTCAGAAAAGCCAGTGATTAAGGCATAAATTCCATAGTCTGTTGATATTCTTGATTCTGATTGGCTGGAGGTGTGCAACGCTCAGGTAGTTCCAGTCGGTTTTGATCACAGTCCAAAATAAATGCACTTCTCCCAAATGTTTATAGTTACTATAGCAACTCGCATGTGAAACCGGGCTGTTAATGGCGGACGGGAGATCCGCAAAATTAGAAAAATACTCATCTGACTGAGAATGTCTTATTTGTCCACCCATGATCGGACTGATGAAATCGCATAATAATATTAGCATGTTCTTTACACATGCTCTCTATCTCTCTGTCTGCCTGTGCGTCGTGCATTAACGCACGGCAAGCCGTTGATTATCCCTTACTTACACATATACAGTGCTTGACCTCTGGTCTGGTCTACTGAAGGGCTTCTCTAGCGTGTGTATCTCCTCCGCACAACCCTCCGCCAGCATGCGCGCCTCTTTTTCTTCCATTTTTTTTAACATCTGAGGACGCGATGCACTAAAGTAAACATTCTAAGCACTCTGGTGTACTCGTACGCTTCAGGGAACAGCCAATGCTGTCTGATCACGGTGTTATCGGACGTGTCAAAGGGTTTAAAAAGTGTGTTCAGTTTATTATTTTATTATTCAGAGATTCTTCCGCGTACCAGCAAGTAAGCAGGCGTACCACTAGTGGTACGCGTACCACAGTTTGAGAACCACTGTTCTATACCATTTTATAATAATAGATAATAATGCTAATAATAGATTTATAATTATAATATTAGAGGTGTGAACTTGCACTGGTCTCACGGTTCGATTACGATCACCATGCTATCGATTCAGTTCAATTTGATATCACGGTGCATTGAAAATGCTTTTCATATACAATTCTATATTTTACTAACCCTATACAAGAAATAAAATGTATCATTTTTGAATACATTTTATATGTAATTGTAATACAGTTTTGTCCTTTATTACAAGCAGTCAAATATATGTACTGTACCTTTATTTTTATCTGCTCAAAGAAAACACTGCATCAAACAAAACTCAAGTACATGCACAGAACAACACGAGCATTTAAATCAAATAAACAAACATGAATATTGTCCTGGTCACGTACTCAATACAAATTGCTGCAATTTGGCTCTAACGCTTTGGTGCTGTTCACCGAGGAGTGACAATAATAAACAGAGATAACTATGATAGAGCTTTGGAGAAAACTCGCTTTGCAGACACACTCGTGGCTGGATGCACAAGTATCGCTGTAACAGCCGAGAGGAGAGGAAAAGTCAAGCCAGCAGGTCAAAGGGCCACAGTGAGAGAGAGAAATGGAGTTTACTTTCATTTTCTCCATGGAAGTGAAATAGGGGTTTCTGCTGTAACTCCAGTGTCAGTGAAAGACTGTCCAGCACACACATGTAGTGAATTGTTTGAGTTTTTGCGTTTTAATTTCTTGCGCTCGCCTCCCTCAACATTGTTTTTTACCACGACATAACACAGAGATAAATGACTTCAGTACGAAATAACCGGTTAGGATCTGTTAATGAACTGAAACCGAAACGATTAAGAAACAATTCGTTTTGCCACCCCTAAATATAATATAATGATAGAAGAATTATCTTGGAGAACCAAAATATATAACATGCTAATCCATGCTAGAATCATGCTAATAACATGCTAAATCATGCTAGAATCATGCTAAATCATGCTAGAATCATGCTAATAACATGCTTATTCGTACTAGAATCATGCTAATAACATGCTAATTCGTACTAGAGTTATGCTAATAACATGCTAATTTGTAATAGAATTATGCTAATTCATGCTAGAATCATGTTAATAACATGCTAATTCATACTGTAATGATGCTAACAACTGCAATGTTAGAATCACCCATATATTTAATTATTAAACTGCAGCCTTTGTGTTATGATAATCACACATTTACTTTAATTTCACATTTAATTTAATTTCCTAAATAATGTGTTTTATCTCTCTACTGTATTTTTTGGAGATGACTAAACTCCATATTCATTACTGAACAGTAGTTGTCTTTTTTTGTCATTCAGAGAAGAAAATGGACACTATGAGACTGCGAATCAAACAGATGATGGACGTCTCCAGGGTACGCCTACTCCTGTCACACTTATTACAACTTATTCAGCTTGTTTCTAATGCTCTTTCTGTTGTTGCAGATTAAAGCCACTCTCAGCATTGTGGAGGACGAGAGGAATCGATATATGGAAAATCTCCTCACTGAACAGAAATCCAGACAGGAGCTGGAGGGTATGAAGTTTGCAGATTAACATTTGAACATCACTTTCCACATGCAGGGTTTGCTTGTTTTGAGACATTGTTTTAAAATATTTGGCTAAGAAATTACTAATTAGAATGAGGCAAGTAAAAAAAAATTCTGCTGGGTGATTTAAAGAAAAAAAAAATCAGTGTTTAGCCCTGTATAAGTCTGAAGTTTCATTCTCCATGGTCTTATAAAAGTCTTGAATTGGAAATCTGCAGAAGGTGTGGGGGGGATTGACCCCCCAATTAAGGCTTGATCCCCCCTGATGGACATCAAAACAAGATGTATGGGTAGGTCCCTTTAAATCTAAGAAAAAGTTCACTCTTTGTATTTTTAATAATAATGTTAATCAACAAAACAATAGATATCCATTTGAACACCCCATAACGGTTCATACCATTGTGAATGCATAATTGCGCCATCCGTCTACGTGATGGAAGAAAAGTTATTCAACCGTTTGAAACCAGCAGATTTAGAGCACCAATAGACACCTAATGCTGTGTTTGCACGAGATGCGGCAAGCGTGGATAAATCGTGCTATTCGCACGTAAATAGACGCGTGAACATTTGGAGTTTACTCGCTTCATTCACGCTTCAAATCCGCTTCATTTGCGCATTAAATTCACTTCACAACAGACGTGGATTCGCGTGATGGGCAGGGCTTCTGTCTGCCCGCTGACTCTAGCTTCATTGCTAAATGGCTAACATGGGTTTTATAGAGAGAATAACTGTGTTTATGTGCTTTATGAAGACTGAAAAACAGCGTCGATTCGTTTGGAGCTGTATCTGAGTCCACTAGATACTTTCAGAGGTGCACCCAGCTCTGTGAGCTCATAAACTCCTCCAGAAACTTAACCTGGATGATGGAAGCTTTCAGCGGTGCTTCTGACTGAGTCAAGCCCAGTTTGATGAACTGTTGTCAGTGTCTGCAGGAGGATTTTCCCCCAGGACACCAACAACAGGCGCTACGTCATAATCACCCCCACAAGAGCAAGCTCCTGATTGGTTAACGCGGTGCGAACGTCCAATTCGTGCAAAACACGCAATACGCGCCTCAATCGCACAAAACACTCAACTCGCACCACTTCATTTGCGTGAATCGCGCCGTTCACGCCACCTCATTTGACACCCCCACAAGAGCAAGCTCCTGATTGGTTAACGCGGTGCGAACGTCCGGTTCGCGCAAAACACGCAATACGCGCCTCAATCGCACAAAACACTCAACTCGCACCACTTCATTTGCGTGAATCGCGTCGTTCACGCCACCTCATTTGACACGTAGGATGTCTATTCACTTCTTTGCATTGACTTAACATGTAAATCACTCGCGCTTGATGCTTCTTCTGCATCTGGTGTGAACGCAGCATAAGAGTTCTCAAGACTGATTTCTCATGAAATAGGTGTTCGTTTCTACATATAGACTTAAAGTAAAGCCAAATTAGATAATCAGGTCAGAATACACCAAGACCCAAACCCAATTCTATTTTTGTACCTCTTCCCCTTCCCCTTGGCCCACTCAGAGTGTGAAGGGGAAGGGCTTCAAATTGCTGTAGTTATTTCAGTCACGTTATTGTTTTGGTGTTTATCTTCAGGAAGTCACTGAAGGCGTATATTATGTTATCATAACGATATAATGCGGCAATAAGACCGTAACTATACTGTGTATTTACACCGTGGGCTTATTTATCTATGTAAACACACGAAAACAACATTAACATTATAGCAGACACTGTAAAAAGCTCATTCCCAGACACTAGACATTACTGACAGAGTATTCCAGTGTCTTCGAGTGACAGAATGTTGTGGGACTGCTGTACAGGAGTTATTATGGATTAAAGATGGCCAAATTTAGCGTTTTATTTTAGCGTTTTGTGAAACACGAGTGCGGTTATGAATGTATTGAAACATATATGCTTGTTTGTTGTAAAAATTCGTAATAATGACAGAAATACTAATTAGTGCATCTCCTGACTTCCATGTGCAGCCATGCTGCTGTTGTGGCAGGTGAATTCTGGGAAATTTTCTTACCCCTTGGTTTCGAGTGTGGTCCTGGAAAATCTCAGTTTGAGGGGGTATCTAGCCCTTCCCCTTAACCTTACGCCTTCAAGCTAAAGAGAATTGGAACACTCTCCCTTCCCCTTCACATGAATGCACAAAACGAGGGGTAGGGGTAAGGGGAAGGGCTAAGGGGTAGAATTGGGATTGGGCCTAAATAGCCTATCCCACATAACACTGAACACGCAAATACATTTTATTAATAAATTAGATGTAATTTAAATAAATACATAAATTTTATTCACTGAAGCATGTATTACACAAACTAACATTACTAAAAAAGTTGACTCCCCGATCGTCAATGTATAGTTTACACACTGGCAGAAACCCTGACATCTTTATCTAATTGTTTTCTGTGTTTTTAATGCAGAGCAATATCAGAAGGTCATGCATGACCAAATGAATCTGAACAATGAGAAAACGCATCTGGAGAACCAGATGAAGAACCTGCAGCAGAGACTGGAGATCACCACTGAACTCTACCAGCAGAAGGAGAACGCACTGCAACAGTGAGATCACATGTTAATCGCATCTTATTTTAACAAGATCAGACTCATTAAACCAGGGGTGTCCTGGAGAGTTTAGCTCCAACCCTAATCAAACACACCTGAACCAGCTAATCAAGCTCTCACTAGATATACTAGAAACTTCCTGGCAGGTATGTTGGAGCTAAACTTAGCAGGACACAGACGCACCAGGACCGAGTTTGGACACCGCTGCTCTAAACATTCATAAATCACATCCGGTAGCTCGCAAAGGGTTGCATATGTTATTTATAATTTTTTCTGGGTTTTCACCTTTAATTGTTAGGACAGTAGAGACTATACACTCATCGGCCACTTTATTAGGTACACCTTACTAGTACCGGGTTGAACCCGGTTTTGCCTTCAGAACTGCCTTAATTCTTCACGGCATAGATTCAACAAGGTACTGGAAATATTCCTCTGGGAATTTGGTCCATGTTGACCCGATAGCAGCACACAGTTCTTGCAGATTTGTCGGCTGCACATCCATGATGCAAATCTCCTGTTAAACCACCTCCCAAAGGTGCTTTATTGGATTGAGGTCTGCTGACTGTGGAGGCCATTTGAGTACAGTGAACTCATTGTCATGTTCAAGAAACCAGTCTGAGATGATTCACACTTTATGACATGGTGCGTTATCCTGCTGGAAGAAGCCATCAGACAATGGGATGGACATAAACGGATGGACATAGTCAGCAACAATAGTCAGGTAGGCTGTGGCGTTGATGATGCTCAATTGGTACTTATGGGCCCAAAGTATGCCAAGAAAATATCCCCCACACCATTACACCACCACCACCAGCCTGAACCGTTCATGCAAGGCAGGATTGATCCATGCTTTCATGTTGTTGACGCCAAATTCTGACCCGACCACCTGAATGTGGCAGCAGAAACGGAGACTCATCAGACCAGGCGACGTTTCTCCAATCTTCTACTGTCCAGTGTTGGTGAGCCTGTGTGAATTGTAGCCTCAGTTTCCTGTTCTTAGCTGACAGGAGCGGCATCCGGTGTGGTCTCCTGCTGCTGTAGCCCATCCGCTTCAAGGTTGGCCGTGTTGTGTGTTCAGAGATGCTCTTCTGCAGACCTCGGTTGTATCGAGTGGTTATTTGAGTTACTGTTGCCTTTCTATCAGCTGGAACCAGTCTGGCCATTCTCCTCTGACCTCTGGCATCAACAAGGCATCTGCACCCACAGAACTGCCGCTCACTGGATATTTCCTCTTGTTCGGACCATTCTCTGTAAACCCTAGAGATGGTTGTGCATGAAAATCTCAGTAGATCAGCAGTTTCTGAAATACTCAGACCAGCCCATCTGACACCAACAACCATGCCACGTTCAAAGTCACTTAAATCACCTTTCATTCCCATTCTGATGCTCGGTTTGAACTGCAGCAGATCGTCTCGACCATGTCTACATGCCTAAATGCAGTGAGTTGCTGCCATGTGATTGGCTGGTTAGAAATTTGCGTTAACGAGCAGTTGGACAGGTGTACCTAATAAAGTGGCCGGTAAGTGTAGACTGGGGAGCACAGGATTTATTTGTTTTCATGTTAGTTACAGTGTTAACCATGTGCGATATTGACAAATTATTTATTTTAAAAGATGTTTTCAATAGCTGTAATTGAGCAATAAGTAGATCTTAACCATTCAAAGCCTACCACATGATCTAAATAAACCAAACTGTTGAAGTCTCTGCAACCGTGGCATTAGAAAAATCCTTTAAATATGACAAATTTTAGTGATTAATGCTATCTAAAGTGGCTCCTTTTTTGCCATTTGCTTAATTTTTGTATTAAATTTAGTGAATCACTAAATTCTGGAGGAGCTGTTCATCACAGATGCTGCCTGTTTTTAATTTTAGGTCATGGAAATTCAGCATTTTAGTCAGTGAAAGTGAAGGAAAAGTCAGGGAATTAGATATTTGGCCACGGATCAACCGTGATCTGTTGCATACCTAGTTGTAGGTGTACTAAAAAGCACTAAACAACGATTGGTCAGTGTAATCGATATGTATTGTTATGTGTTCAGGAAGTTGACTCAGGAGGAGCTGGAGAGACGTGAGAAGGAGACAAAGCTGACGGAGGTGGACAGTAAAGCTCTGCGCTCAGAGGAGGAGGTCCGAGCCCTCAAGCAGAAAATTAAGGACATCGAGGAGGAGATGCAGCAGAACGAACGCTCACTCAAATCTGAGGTCAGAAACTCAAAGTATTCACTTCTGTACCAATAAGTAGGATAAACTTTAGGGACAGGTGCTTGATCAAGCCAAACATAATAGAAAAAGTAGACTGAATCAGCACTCTGATGCTTTAATGCTCGCAAACTTTTCATTTAAAGGTGCTGTATGTGAGTTTTTGACTCTTCTAAATCATAAAAGTACCATAATATGTTTGCAGATATCTGTTAGCCAGCACTCGATTTTGAGGATTTACACCTATCTAAGTTTAAACAGTAACAGTTCCTGACTCCAGTAAGCTACAAACACATTAGGTATCATTGGAAAGAAGACACTTTGAGCTTTACTGTGGTAAAAGGTGGAGTTACATGCTCAAAAATTAAAAAAGTTAGACATTATTAAGTCATGAGAAAAAAAAATGTATTGTGTTCAATATTAGTTTTTCCATATACAAACCCAGGAAAACATTAATGTACTGTCCTAGAAAAAATATGACTTGAAAGCCAAGTGTCTCATGAGTTTATATTTCAAATTTGATGAAGATAGCAGGCAAAATGAGATTTCTGTAAAAAGTTTTCTGAGGCTATATCGGTTTCTTTCCCTCACTGTCAGAGGTATTTTCTCAAAACTGACATTCCCAAACTAAAACAGTAACAGTTGCTGAATAATCTGGTCTGCATTCACAGTTCATGTATCTTTGGGAAGAAGACACTCTGGGCTTTATTATCCATCATCTAGAGTTTATAATGCTCAAAATGAAAAAAAATATAATATTGTGTTCAATATTTGTTTTTCATGAGTATATGTTTTCAATTTGATGCCAATATCATCCAAAATGAATGTCTTGTGATTTTTCTCCCGCTTCTTTGTGGGGAAGCAGTCTGGTGAACGTTTCTAATAACTATATATGTATTAATTAAATTTTTTATATTAATTTCAGTATATAGTTAAGTGTTATGTTGTTGTTGTTGTTGTTGTTGTTGTTGTTAAGATTAATTTAAATTGTGTTACTCTTTAATTTTTCCCACAGGTGGCAGTGCAAGAGAAGAAAGCCCATGAGAACTGGGTGAGTAACAAGCAGGTTTTCTTAATCTTTATATTTTATTGATTTTATTAAACTGATAAACCACAAACTCAAATATACTTACAGATAAAAATGCTGAATTTATCCTGTTACTTGTGCACTACTGTGATATTAAAGGTTACAGCAAAGCTCAAACTATTCAATTGGTAATTTCTCTTTAGATATCATTGAAAAAAATATCAGATAAAACATACGTTTTAAAAAAAATCTAATTATTAAAAACTATTATTAAATAGTTCATAAATAGCTATTATTAAAATATTATGATCTGTTAAACATGTCATAATAAAGGGCCATTAATTTTCCTACAGAACAAAGTATTTACGTGTTTAAATAATTTTTTCAGTTCCATGCTCTAGCGAGTGAAGGTTTTCTGCTATATTAATCCAGCATCTGTGTTTGTGTTAAACAGCTGAAAGCACGCGCCTCAGAGCGAACTCTAGTGGAGGAGAGAAGAGAATCAGCCACTCTTCGGCAGAAGTGAATATGCATCACATCTCACATTATTGTTGTTTATCCTATGACTATTTTTGTATGTTGAGTCAATTTTTTTTTCCTCAAAAATAATGCATTAACAAAATGAAACATGGTTCAAAAATACGCAAATCCAATTTGTAAATTCAGAACAGGATTCAAATACACAAATCCAATTCAGAAATTCCAAACAAGATTCGTAAATGCGCAAATCCAGTTTTCAAATTTAAAACACGATTCATAAATTTGATTTATAAATACACACGATTTATAAATACACAATTCAGTTTGTAAATTCCAAACACGATTCAAATACACAAATCCAATTCGTAAATTCCAAACACGATTCATAAATACGCAAATCCAATTAGAAAGTTCTAAACACAATTCATCAATACACAAATCCATTTAGAAATTTCTAAACACGGTTCATAAATACACATCCAATTTGCAAATTAAAAACACACGATTCATAAATACACAAATCCAATTCATAAATTCCAAACACGATTCATAAATATGCAAATCCAATTAGAAAGTTCTGAACACAATTCATAAATACACAAATCAATTTAGAAATTTCTAAACACGATTCATAAATACACATCCAATTCATAAATTCAAAACACAATTCGTAAATACACAAATCCAATTCGTAAATTCCAATCACGATTCATAAATACGCAAATCCAGTTCTGAAATTCAAAACACTATTCATAAATACACAAATGCAATTCGTAAATTTAGAACACGATTCGTAAATATGCAAATCCAATTTCTAAATTAAAAACACACTTTGTAAATACATCCAATTTGTAATTTCGAAACACGATTCATAAATACACAAATCCTGTTCTGAAATTCAAAACACAATTTGTAAATACACAAATCCAATTCGTAAATTCAGTACACGATTCGTAAATAAGCAAATCCAATTTCTAAATTCAAAGCACTATTTGTAAATGCATACAGTTCGTAAATACAAAACCCGATTCATAAATGTGCATGTCCAATTTGGAAATTCAGAACACGATTCTTAAATACGCAAATCTAATTTGTAAATTTAAAACACGATTCGTATAAACGTAAGTCCAATTCGTAGATTCAGAACATGTTCATAAAACACATCCAATTAGTTTGACGACAATATTTATGATTTTTACTTGTGAATTCAGGAATTGTGTGTCTACAAATTCACAAATTGGATTTTGTAAATGGGAATTTTTCTGTGCATGTATACATTTTATTTTGTAAATGTATTATTTTTGAGACTGATCTGCCTCTATATGTTTTGAGCTCTGTTTTTTTGTGCATTTCTAAAGGCTTGTGGAATACAGAGATAAAATATCTGACATGGAGCAAAACCTGTTCAAGCTGAACTCTGGGCCGCCGGATCGACACATGCCGCCACCCCAGCGCAGAGGTGAGGAGGGTCTTAAATTTTTTTTTTATTTTATAATGACAGCGGATGCCCTTCCAGCCGCAACCCATCACTGGGAAACATCCACACATTCTCATTCACATTCATTCACTACGGACAATTTAGCTTACCCAATTCACCTGTACCGCATGTCTTTGGACTTGTGGGGGAAACCGGAGCAACCGGAGGAAACCCACGCAACCACGGGGAGAACATGCAAACTCCACACAGAATTGCCAACTGACCCAGCCAAGGCTCGAACCAGCGACCTTCTTGCTGTGAGGCGAACGTGCTAGCCACTAGGCCACCGTGGCGCCCCTCAGTTTGACATTTCCGAACATAATAGTTTTAATAACTAACGCTGATTTCTTTTGTCTTTGCCATGATGACAGCACGTAATATTTGACTAGATATTTTTCAAGACACTAGTATTCAGCTTAAAGTGACATTTAAAGGCTTCACTAGGGTAATTAGGGTAAATTTAGAGTAATTAGGCAAGTCATTGTATAACAGTGGTTTGTTCTGTAGACAATCCAAACTAATATTGCTTAAGGGGCTAATAATATTGACCTTTAAAATGGGTTTAAACCAATTAAAAACTGCTTGTATTCTAGCCGAAAAAAAACCGATTTCTCCAGAAGAAAAAATATTCTAGGAAATACTGTGAGAAATTCCTGCATCTGTTCAACATAATTTGGGAAATATTTCTTAAAGAAAAAACTAAATTTCAAGAGGACGAATAATTCTGACTTGAACTGTATATGGAAAGGCGGCAACAACAAAATGATCTGACTGTGCTGGTTTGGTGTGAACAGGGGATTCATACGGTCCATCTCCTGTGAGCGGCGGGGCTCCATCTCCTCCTCTGATGATCGAGGGTCCAGGACGGCCCCCATCAGCACCTGTAGGGCGACGCGGTGAGCCGTTCGGTGAGATCCACCTCTTCTCCAGATTCACCAGAGCTCCTGCTTTACCCTCCTCTTTTCCTTTTCTAGATCTCAGATTTTCAGTCATTCTGTGTTTGTAGGTTTTCATTTTTATCATCCTCTTTTCCTTTTCCAGCTCTCCTGCTTTTATGTTGTCGTTTTTATTCTGTCTTTTCGAGCTCTCAGTTTTCTTTTTAGGTTGTCATTTTATCCTCTTTTCCTTTTCTTGATCTGTTTTTCAGTCATTTTGTGTTTAGGTTTTCATTTTTACCCTCCTCTTTTTCCTTTTCCAGTTGTTCTGTTTTCAGTTCATCATTTTTATCCTCTTTTCTTTTTCTAACTCTCCTGTTTTTCAGTGATTCTGTGTTTTTAGGTTGTCAATTTTATCCTCTCTTCCTTTTCCAGCTCTCATTCTTTGCTTTAGGTTTTCATTTTTCATCA
This sequence comes from Danio albolineatus, assembly GCA_903798035.1. NCBI lineage: Eukaryota > Metazoa > Chordata > Actinopteri > Cypriniformes > Danionidae > Danio > Danio albolineatus. The sequence continues at coordinate 3,802,787 of CAIGQQ010037999.1, read as the reverse complement.
TCCTCTTTTTCATTTCCAGCTCTCCTGTTTTTATCTTGTCGTTTTTATTCTGTCTGTCTTTTCAAGCTCTTAGTTTTTGAGTCATTTTGTGTGTTTTTAGGATGATTTTTTATCCTGTTTTCTTTTTCTAACTTTGTTTTTGAGTCATTCTGTCGGTGCGACCCAAATCACATACTTGTGCACTATTCTACACCGTATTGTAGTATAAATAGTGTCTGTAGTGTCTGTAAAATTCTCCTACGGGAGAGATTACAGCACCTCCCAATGGTGAATGCGGTTATACTCATGACAGGTATTATCTGGTACTTCGGTCATTTATTTCACGGATTTAGTGACCGTCAAACGTCATCAGGGAAACGGTTTGAGTTTCCGCTTCAAATAAATCCATTAGTGATTCATTTGGGTCATCACCACATTCCCATACTATGCTGTTGAGTGTGTAAGTGTATAGTGTGCGATTTTATCCTCTATCCATGTGCAGCTCTCCTGTTTTTATCTTGTTTTTATTTTGTCTTTATTTTCAAGCTCTTAGTTTTTAGGTCAGTCTGTGCTTTTAGATTGTCTTTTTTGTTTTTGTTTTACCCTCCTCTTTTCTAGATATCTGATTTTCAGTCATTCTGTGTGTTTAGGTTTTCATTTTTATCCTCTTTTTCTTTTTTCAGCTGTTTTTCAGTCATTCTGTGTTTGTAGGTTGTCTATTTTATTTCCGTTTCCAGCTCTCCTGCTTTTATGTTGTCATTTTTATTCTGTCTTTCAAGTTTTTAAATCAGTGTGTTTTTAGGTTGTCATTTTATCCTTTTTTCCTTTTCTTGATCTGTTTTTCAGTCATTTTGTGTGTTTAGGTTTTCATTTTTACCCTCCTCTTTTCCTTTTCCAGTTGTTCTGTTTTTAGTTTGTCATTTTTATCCTCTTTTTCCTTTTCTAACTCTCCTGTTTTTCAGTCATTCTGTGTGTTTAGGTTTTCATTTTTACCCTCTTTTCCTTTTCCAGTTGTTCTGTTTTCAGTTTGTTATTTTTATCCTCTTTTCTTTTTCTAACTCTCCTGTTTTTCAGTCATTCTGTGTTTTTAGGTTGTCAATTTTATCCTCTCTTCCTTTTCCAGCTCTCA
>CAIGQQ010037999.1:3777489-3801669 GCA_903798035.1 Danio albolineatus | reverse complement strand
ATTTTCAGTCATTCTGTGTGTTTAGGTTTTCATTTTTATCCTCTTTTCCTTTTTCCAGCTCTGTTTTTCAGTCATTCTGTGTTTGCAGATTGTCATTTTTATATCCCATTTTCCATTTCCAGCTCTCCTGCTTTTATGTTGTCATTTTCATTCTGTCTTTTTGAGCTCTTGGTTTTTCAGTTATTCTGTCATTTTAGGTTGTCATTTTATCCTCTTTTCCTTTTCTTGATCTGTTTTTCCGTCATTTTGTGTCTTTAGGTTTTCAGTTTTACTCTCCTCTTTTCCTTTTCCAGTCGTTCTGTTTTCAGTTCATCATTTTTATCCTCTTTTTTTCCTTTTCTCACTCTGTTTTTCAGTCATTCTGTGTTTTTATGTTGTCATTTTTATCCTTTTTTTATCCTTTTTCTTCCTTTTCCAGCTCTCATTTTTTGTGTTTAAAGGCCCGTTCACACCGGGACTCTTTTTGCTTGTGTTTTCCGTCAACGTTTAACGCCTCATAAGGGCGCCAATGTGATTGTGCATGTCAACGCGCAAAACGCCAGACGTAAAGCGTCATTTTTAAAGAAACGCCTCATGCGCGTTTTTTTGTTTCGTTTCAAAACCTTCTCCACCAATCACACTGGCACGTGTACGGAGCTGCTGAAGTTACAGTAAACAGCACTTGGAGGTGCTCAAGCAGTAAACTGTCAATGCGAGTGCACATTGAAGAAGATGCCCACCAGAGGCGGTATGAACGTGGAGCTGCTTATTGCACTGGTGAACAATACTCATTTCTTCATCGCTAGAGCTGCTACTTGAACCATCCATGCTTGTTTGAATCGCCAACAACAAGCGTGTCAACTTTCTCTCGTCGTCTTCGGTGTTACAAGAGGGTGTCAGAAGCTTAGTGCAACACTGTACGCCATCTGACGTCAAGGAGTGATTTTGCATGCTCTTCCGCTCGACGCCAGAGAAAATCACTTGGGCTTGAATGCGGAAAAACATCTTAAAACGCTGACAATAAACGCAAACGATAAGGGTCTCGGTGTGTACGAGCCTTTAGGTTGTCATTTTTATCATCTGCATTTCCTTTTCCAGCTCTCCTGTTTTTATGATGTCATTTTTATTCTGTCTTTCTTTTCGAGCTCTTAGTTTTTAAATCATTCTTTATATTTAGGTTGTCATTTTCCTTTTCCAGCTCCGTTTTCGTATTCATTCTGCATTGTTATCCTCCTCTTTCCTTTTTTTTTTTAAGCTCATTCGATGTTTGGGGTTGTCATTTTTGTTTTCAGTTTCTCCTCTTAGAAGATCATCATTGTGTTGTTTTTCCTCCTCTGAGTCTTTTATGAGTGAAAGGTTTGATTAGTTTCTTCTAGTAACCTGTGGTGTATTTCAGGTCCACGACCCCCGTCTGATCCTCACGGACGCTTCTCTGAGCTCGGACACCCGCTGCCATCCAGACCAGGTGCTTTACATGCAACTTCATGCCAGATTTAATAGGCCTGTCACGATATCTGTCTTTCGTCGTATGATATATTGCACCAAAATGTATTTTATGCCACTCAATATATATATAACGCCAGAATGGCAATATAATATCATGACAATGCAAGTACTCTTACAAAGAACACGTCATATTTAATTCTGAAGCATATTTCATTTATTTATAGTCATTTTAATAATTTACTAATGAGGCTTTGGAGTCAGAATGTGAAAACACACATCTTTAATAAATAATAATAAATAACACAAAAGTGCAAGGTAAAGAGTAACAGAGGCTGCGATATCTGCTAGCAGACCTATCTTCAGCTGTCAGACACCCACATGAAATTACTATAGTAATTTACAGTAAATACTACAGTGTTTTAAACTATACTGACATTGACACCTCCAATAGAGATTGAGATGTTGCACAATCATCTAAAATGTTGCTAGAATAGGGTTTTTATGTATGGCCGATATATAATGCATCACCAAAAATGATTGAGGTCATGTCCATTGGTTGTGGGATCAGTCCATATATTGATTATTGTGACAGGCCCAACATTAATAATACGCTTATTTCAAGCGGGTGCCTTTTTAAAACACGAAAGCGAGGCTGCGGTGGGAAGAAATCCGGAAGTAGAGGATCAGCACTGTAAACATTGCAACAACATGCTGTGTACAACAAACCTCCAGCTGTTGCCACGATTTCAAAATGCAGAAATGGTGTAAACATCACTTTAATATCAGTCAGTTCAGTTTAATTTAAACAATTAAAAGCATATTAGGCATCAAACAACGTCACTTTAAGTGTAATACGCTTAAGTGTCCTCCTAGACTTCAGTTCATGGCTGCAGGTAAACACTGCAGGAGCTTCCCTGCTTCAGCCTACGTAACCCAGTGAGAGATAAAACACTGCAGTCCCCTGTAGCACACCCCTGTGTTGTCTGTAATGGTGTTGTCCTGTACTGAAGTTTTAATAACGTCCATTACCTGCTAACATTTAAGTGCTGCTGAGCGCATTCATAAACAGCTGATTTGCCATAGTGTTCACCAGTGCTCAACAGAAATGACTGTGATTGGCAGTGAAGGTCATCATTTAACCGCTCTTCTATTTTTAAAATTATTATTATTGTAGAAAAAACACTTAAAATTGACATGAAAATACACTTTTTTTTTTTTTTTTTTTTACATTTTAACTCTTCCTCCTCCCTCCCCCCAAAGCATCTAGATTACCATGTTGAACAGGTAAATGTATTGTTACACATGGGCTAAGGGAAAGAAAATATACAATGTATTCCACATACAAAAATACACATATACACAAATCATTCAGTTAACCAGTAGCGTGAGAGGTATTTGCTTGTGCCATTGTATGGTTTTGTTCCAAAAATTGTATAAATACATCCCAAATTTTATGGTACTCCTTTAATTTGCCTTTTATACTGTAGGTAATTCTTTCCAGTGCAATGTAATGTGTCAAATCTTTCAGCCAGTGGTCAATAGATGGATCTTCTATGTTCTTCCAATAGAGTGCTATCAAACGCCTTGCAGTAACAAGACATTAACCGCTCTTCTAAGATAGACGGACACTGGATCGTTTTCCAGCTGTGAAGATCAGTCGACTCATCAAGCAGATCGCTCGTCTGTGTTTGCACTCTGTAAACCAGTGTTTCTTAACTGGTGGGTCGCGACCCAAAAGTGGGTCGCAGGAACATTTTCAGTGGGTCGCGGAGTGTGTGGTCAAAAAAACAACAACAAAAGTTAAATTTTTAACTTGTTTTGTGTACAGCAGACTTTTATTTTGAAATGCACGCGCGCCAACCGATCCCTTTGGAATCGACGTGGAAAGCGTCACGTTGGCAAGCAACATAGAGAGTCGTGATAAGACGCTGATAAAGAAATTCAGTGAAGTAAGCCTCTCCCAGTTTTCGCGATCTGAGAGTGCGATCAAACCCATCCCATTCAGAACTACGTATTTGTATGAAAGTGGCTTCTCTTCCTTGGTGCAGCTTGAGTCCAAGCAAAGGAACAGGTTGTACATTGAGCACGATCTTCGGGTAGCACAGTCTACCATCACTCCTGACTGAAACTCTTATCACATCAGTAAAGCACATCCTCAGTTATCTCATTATCTTCCCAAATTACTGTTAAGTGAAACAGATGTTTATAATTGCTGTCATATCAGCAATCAGCAATGGTTATGGATGTTTTAATCATTTTACAATTTGCTGGTTTGTTCTGTTCAACAGGATCAGTGTTAATGTTTTATTAACAGTTCAGTTTTGTTTATGGTAACAACCTTTCCTTACCCTGACCACTGTTTACAGTGTTTGTCGTTTTTACTTTGTAATATTTCTATAATTTGATACATTTTGTTAAATGTGAGCAATAAAATATTGTTTATTTGTAAGTCTTGCTGATTTTCTCATGATTTTTCTGTCACTACTTTTGTATGTTAACAAATAAATACAAATTAATTATAATTCCTAAAATTATATTACAGTTCCTAAAAATTTGGGTCACGGCTTGATGACCATGTAAAAATGCGGGTCCCGTGGCCAAACCTGTTGAGAACCACTGCTGTAAACATCAGTGAAGTGCCACAAGAGCGGTGAACTGATGACCATCACAGCCAATCACAGTCATTTCTGTTGAGTACGCTAACACAATGGCACATCAGCGATGTTTAAGAACGCCATCAACAGTGCCTTACATGTTCACAGGAAACTGAGGTTTTTTTACCTTTCAGAACCGAAATGATGTATGGTGACGAGTCTAATATAGTGAAAGAGTCAGTTCATTAACTTGGGTTTGATAAATGGCATCTAAAATGTGTGTTTGGGAAAGAAAACGTTAGCTAACTAGTGCCATTTCCCTTAACTTAGCTGAAAATGAGATCTGATATCCCTTTTTTATTTTTTTACTATTCATTCAGAATGGACCTTCAGGTCAGTCAGAGAGCGGTGAAAGTATAAATTTGTGTCACTCTCTCTTTGCTGATAAGATATACAGCCAGGTACACAACATTTCTGTGTGACTCAGGCGATACTTCCGGGTTTCTTCCCACCGCAGCTTCGATTTCGCGGTCTAAAATTGCGGCCGTGTGAAATCAGTCTACACATTAAAAATGGTTTAAAAGGGAGATGCAGAGTTTTCGTTTTGCTTGTACTTAATCAGATATTGCATTGCATTTTCTTGTTAAGGATTGCATTATAATCTGCATTCACAGATGTCTGATTGTCATATTGTCTGTTTTTCAGAAATGTTTCCTCCAATGACATCATCTCCATGTGCACATGATGGGCCGATGGTAAGGACCGCAGATATCCTTTTGTTTTTATTTCCATAATATCATATACATGAATATTTTAATTTTTCCCAAGTGCTGTTTAGCAGAGAGATATACACATTTCTAAACATAATAGTTTTAATAACTCATGCCTAATAACTGATTTCTTTTATCTTTGGCATGATGACAGCACATAATATTAGACTAGATATTCTTCAAGACACTAGTATTCAGCTTAAAGTGACATTTAAAGGCTTTATTAGGTTAACTAGGCAGGATAATGATGATAATAATGTATTTTATTTGCAATGCGCTTTTCTTAAACCTTAAGCACAATAGTAAAAATGGCTATTTTTTAAAAACAGCTATTCAGGAGTCATGTGAAGTCACTGATAGCGTAAAAACTGTACAAAATACACCATCAATTTAAAAACAAGCTTAAATGAACGTGTCTTAGGCTGCGTTTACACTGCAGATTTTAATGTACCTCATATGGAAAAAGCATGTATGAACAACAGACTTAACATGGCTATTAAAACACAGAGCTCTATCAAAGATGACAACCAGATTTCTAATATCACTGCAATTCGAAGATGACAAACCCCCCAAAACTCGGTCATTGGGGTAATGATATCAGGAGCAAAAATCAACATTTCAGTTTTATCAGTGTTCAATTGCAGAAAATTGTCTGCCATCCGTTTGTTAATGGAGACTAAACAATGCTGCAAAACAGACAGTGTGTCTAGTCTGTCAGGACTAAAAGAAAAATATAATTGTACATCATCTGCATAGCAATGGTAAGATATAACTTTAAAACTAATAATGTTGCTGAGAGAGAGCGTATATAAATTAAAAAGTAGTAGTAAAATATTACAGCAAAGTTTGCTTAAACACCTTAAAGAGCCCCTATTATACATTAAAAAGGGTCATATTTTGGTTTTGGTGGTCTCCAACAGCAGGCAAATATGCATGCATGGTCAAAAAACACTTTCATTGTCTTATAATCTGCATTTATTTTTACCTCATTATCCCAGCGACTCCTATATGAATCGTGCAGTGATTCATTTGTTCCAAAACTCCTCCTTAGCGCGATGCTAAACGGCGCTGATTGGACTGATGACCCAGTCTCTTGCGATTGGTCGACATCGTTCAGCATGATATAATGCCCACCACGGCTTATCAATATTGATGTAGTCATAGTGTGTGGGTGAGCATATCTGCCAACACTCGTTTTTCCTGGGAGTCGCCGGTATTTCAGACACCTCACCCCCGAAACTAACCCCCCGGTCTCCCAGCATATTGCTCTATTCTTAACCAGAAGTAAAAACAGCGACACACATGCAGTATTAATGCACACAGCGGCAGAAGCTGAACCATTATGAAACAGGACCGCCGCCCGTGTGTAGGAGAGCTGATGTAGCCATAGCAACGACAAACAGCAGGGGAACACGAGCTCGCAAACGCACTTTAATCCGTAAGCAAAGCGGCACGCATCGTGTTTACAACGTGCTTTTAGACGCGATATGAGAATACAAGTTAACCAGATACACTACAAGCGGTTACAAGTTACAAAACACAATTAAATACATCATTTACAAGCTGGAGAAAACAATGAGGCAACCGTTTTAATCACACTTGTTGGATAGCAGGCCAGATTCACCGTCAGGCCACCGGGAAATGTCCCGGTGCTCCCTATGGCCAGTCCGCCCCTGCATACATCAATAGTCTTTTCTGCTCCTTCCTTTAACAAACGGTCGACGAATCCTCCGTTGTAAGCGTGTAGATTTCAGAAGCTCCTCAGAGGAACACAGCACAAGGCTGAGCTATAATGTTGAGGCATTTCTGCAGAAATAAACCTCAACCACTGACTCTTCACAGTCTCATCTCTGGTTCATCTGCACACTTCCAATAATATCCAGCTGAGCACATGTCTGCTACAGTGCTCTTCTCTGTGTTGCCAGATGTAGTTGACTGATTCCAGTCCAAACCCTCTCCAAAAGGTTTTTACCTGCACAGTCAAATTCAAAACCGCCCAATCTGGCAACCTTTGCTCGCCGCTGTTGTTTGTGGGCGGGGTTGGGGGTTTCGAATCTCCCGGGGCTGCGCGTGCACAAATGGGCGGGGCTTATGTTTTGTGTTCATGTCATGCCAGAACGGCTAAAGACTCGTAAGCACGGTGATTCGTTTGAGGAACTATGAGTCGACTCTTTTATAGATGAATCAATAGTTTTAAACACTGTGCACTTTCAGATTTAAGCCTCAGCTGGACATTTCACTTCACTTAGAGCTGTGTTACACACTGCATGAAGATAATTTTCAAAAACCCATAATAGGGGCTCTTTAAATGATGCAATGGATCAAATGTTTGCAGGTAAATTATTACAATCTATTGGACCCTTTAACATAAAATCTCTTTTACCAATTGATTTGAGTTTTAAAGCAAGGAACAAAAATTAAGCCTGAACAGAGTGTCTAACTTGATGATTTAAGGGGGAAAAAAAAAAAAAAACGAAATATTGTTGTAAATAATAAGGATACTTAAAATTAATACATCTAAGTGTAAATTGTGAAGTAAAAGTATGTCATGTTGTGTGCAAAGATGGCCACTGGGCTAAATCATACTATATACAATGGTTATTATATGCCGTAGTAAGAGGAGCAAGATCTCATTTGGATGCAGTCTGATAAACAATATCACAACAATCAAAGGTTGGAAACACTGTAAAATCTCTGTTAAACATCACTTGGGTAAATAATTGAAAAATAATAAAGATTTCACAGGAAGGGGGATGGTTTTCTACTTAAACTGTTTATGATATATCATTATATAGTCATCTGCATTAAACGGCGGTGGTGTGTTTGCTTTAAAGCAGACGGCACCAGTCGTGGAGCCGGCCGAGGCCTCAGAGCAGGCCTCATGTGAGCCTGTTGAGTCTGTAAGTACAGCGGGTTGGTGCAAGGGCTGATGGGAAGGGTTTGAGCACTGTGTCCAGCTGCTCAGGACACAACTGGTTGTGGCTTTTTGGCAGCTGTTCTTGTTGATCAAGACTTGTTTCACTTCACTTCCTAATCACTGTGTGGGTCATAATTGCAGTATTTTTTAACCAAACTCATGTGTGTGAGGGAGTTACAGCATGTCTAAGGTTTGAAAAGTACTATACACAAGTGCTTAAGTCATACCTGTCAACATTGGGTGGTGAAAATAAGGGATACGCCCACCATAATAAGGGATAACACCCCCCAAAAAATCCCCATATTAATTATGTTCATCTGGAGCTGTTTCATTGTACATAAACCATCATATTTCTTTATATTATTATTTACAAAAGAAAATTTTATAGTGTACATTAGCAAAGAGTTTAGCTTAATAAAATGAGCTATTATAAAGAAATAGAATCAAGTTATCAAATTTTATTAATCTTTTTCTCACTGTATAACTCACACATTCTGAATAAAGAGCAACGAATGAATCTCATTTATTTAGATTTTTTTAGTTGACAAAATTAGTTAAGTTTGAAAAAAAAAAAAACAAGATTGACATCTTTAGATGTTATTATTATTAATTATGTGTATATGTCTGTTCAAACACGCACCCAAAACCCAGTATAAACAGTGTCTGTTTATCACTATGGAGCGCGTCTGACAGTCACGCACCACTTTATGACTGTTTTAAGGATTGCATAGGAGGAGCGACGGCACCTGTAATGAAAAGGAAAGGTAATCCCGCCATTTTAATAATTATTTCAAAGTGTTTCATGCCTAAATAAACCGAAAGCACAGAACTGACTCACATTTAAGAGCAATGGGCGGCCCCTGGTGGTTCGGTGGTATGGGTTGCGTATAGCGAGGATCGGCTCTTTAATGTTTATTGACACCCTTCAGAGAAAGACTAAAAATACGGGAAAATACCTTTACAGGATGATAGCGGGATAGAGCTGTAAAATACGGGAGAATCGCGGGAAAAACGGGAGGGTGTGACAGGTATGGCTTAAATGCAGGACTGCATGATTTTAACGTCGTAGTGTGCTGAATTTATTTGTATTGTTTGTATTTTTGTGGGAAATCTTACAATATTTCACTGTTCTTTTATTAAAAATAAAAGCATATATTTAATTAGAGTAAAATAAAACTATTATTATGTTTATTTGTTATTATCAGCTAATTATTATATATGTGTAGGTATAACATTTAATAGATTCTCGTTTTAAGTTAGGTCAATTATTAATTAATTAATTAATTCGTTCATTTTCTTTCGGCTTAGTCCCTTTATTAATCTGGGGTCGCCACAGCGGAATGAACCGCCAACTTATCCAGCATATGTTTTACGCAGCGGATGCTTTTCCATCTGCAACCCATCACTGGGAAACATCCATACACACTCATTCACACTCATACACTATGGACAATTTAGCTTACCCAATTCCCCTATAGCACATGTGTTTGGACTGTGGGGGAAACCGGAGCACCCGGCGGAAACCCACACCAACACGGGGAGAACATGCAAACTCCACACAGAAATGCCAACTGACCCAGCCGAGGCTGAAACCAATGACCTTCTTGCTGTGAGGTGATCGTGCTACTCACTGCGCGACCGTGACGCCTGTTAAATAATTATAATTTATCACCAATTATAACTTAATGTAACATGAGGCTTTGAGAGTATTGAAGACAAATACTGCTATTCCAACTTTATAGTAAAAAATGTAATTAAATATTCATATTTTACTGCACAATTGCAGTTTACAACATAAATATTGTTGTGTTTATCATATAATTATAATGGTTTATGAACATTTGTTGCACGTAAGTGAAATGGAAACATTTAAGACCAATATTAATGTTGCAAAATGATGTTTCAAATATTATTCATTCATTTATTTTATTTTCCGCTTAGTCCCTTTATTAATCTGGGGTCGCCACAGCGGAATGAACCGCCAACTTATCCAGCGTATGTTTTATGCAGCGGATGCCCTTCCAGCTGCAACCCAGCACTGAAAAACACCTATACATTCTCTGCATTCACACGTACACTATGGCTAATTTAGCTTACCCAATTCACCTATACTGCATGTGTTTGGACTGTGGGGGAAACCGGAGCACTCTGAGGAAACCCACACAGACATTCCAGCATATGTTTAACACATTGGATGCCCTTCCAGCTGCAACCCAGTTCTGGGAAACACTCATACACCCCTATTCACATGCACACTCATACACTACGACAAATTTAGTTCATCCAATTCACCTATAGTGCATGTGTTTGGACTGTGGGGGAAACCGGAGCACCTTTTCTGCATTTGTGTATAAGGTGTGTTTCGGGCCTTACAGTGGTTCGCTGAAGTCTGCTTGGGTTGGTTAACAGTAATCTAGCATTAAAGGTCCCAGTTCACCTGAACATTTATGCTTCCTCAACATTTACTCTCACTCTGGTGGTGTTAAACTTTTATCAATTTCTTTTGTTGGACACAAAACTAGACATTCTGAAGAAAGCTGGAAAAAAATCAGCCGTTAACAATATATAGTGGGAGGAAATAAAAGCCAGTCGTCACAGTGCTTCAATTCAATTTACCTTTATTTGTATTTATATAGCGCTTTTACAAAGTAGATTGTGCCAAACCAGCTTCACATTGAAGGTTTTAGTAAATTGAAACGGTGTGAGTCCAGTTTTTAGTGTTGGAGTTCAGTTTAGTTCTGTGTGGTTTAATATTCACTACTGAGAGTCCAAACAATCAAAAGCAAATCCATCGATTCGCAGCCCTACAAGGAAAAAAACTTCACCAATCGGCAAAAGTAAAGAATTTAAAAAAATATAGAATAGTATTCAGTATTATTATTCTTCTATTATTATTCCCTCCAGGACTGTCTTGAGCAGAAATGCCCAAACTAGGGCCTGGGCGCCTAAGTTGGCCCATCGTAACCTTTGATATGGCCCACCACCCCATCTGAGAGAGAGGGAGAACGATGGGGATGGTTTCGAGATTGTCAATTCAAATGTAATGTAACTTTTTTTTGTTTGTTTGTTTGTTTGTTTTATTGTTTAAAGCTGACTGAAATTAAATGTTTAAATTAAATGGTGTAAATTAATCAGATTTAGTTTAAATGTACATGCTGTCACCCGACAATCCAGAGACTTTGAGCAAATCAAGTCAAATTTTTAAGTCAGCATTGAACTGCACTGTGATAAATGTGATTGTTTATGGGTTTTATTCCAATTACTTAAAAAAAACAAGCCATTAAAAAATTCAATTACTTTTAAAAACCTTTTCTGCATTAATTAACTCCATTTAAAGTAATTTTTTCTATTAATGTTGAAATATTATTCAATAAATTAGGAAATTAGCCATGGCAACTTGTCATATACTGTAGTTTGTTATATTTACCTTTAGCCCACAGCTCTCTATGATATTTGGTTTTCGGCCCCTCGTACGAAAAAGTTTGGGCACCCCTGGTCTTGAGCATCGGTCTGCTCTCCCAAAGAGCGTCTGACGCCTCTGAAAGCCACTGCGTTCATTGCGTTTCGTCTTCGTCTTCTGAGGTGCAGCTCATTTATTAGAGAAGAACAAACACCACAGTGCTGAATCCCAGTGCAACAAACTACACTTCTCTGTCGGCGCCAGTGGTGTAGTGGTTAGTGCGTTGACGCATGCACTCTGGTGCTCACGGCGAGTTCAATTCCCGCCTCAATTCCCCTCTCTCTGCTCCCCATGGTTTCCTGTCAATAATCTATATTGTCCTGTCCATTAAAGGTGAAAACCCTGAAAAAAATTATTATTAAAAAAAAAAAAAAAAAAACGACACTTATCTGACTGATATTTGCGACAGTTTATTGGGAAGTGACAGTGCTGCCAACTATTTTCAATTAAAAGCAGATAAACGTCGCTAAATGTCGCAAGATTACGTCAATTTGCATATCGCTGACGTCATCACATCCAGCAGTTTTTGTTTAGCAGCTTATGGTTAATAACGGGGTATTTATATTTGCACTACGCTTTAAATATGCGAGCCAATTTAATTAAAGGTATTGTTTGAAAACAATATATCAGTATAGATGTGTACTGAATTTGCAGTAATCTCCCAGACGTAATAAACTCACAAGTTCCAAAACTGTCACTAAAATCTCTGATTGTGAACAAGAAAAGACTAGACGGCCAAGTTAAATTGTTAAATTGAAAACAGTGGAGGGTGAGATCGGTTTGACTGTAACGTTACAAGGGAAATACCTCACGCTCGCGGTGCTGAATCATTTGCCATCTTATGCAGAGAAACGATCTGCAGGCTGCAGGTATAAGAGATTGACTGCATTGTACGAGGGCTGGGCTGCCTGTGAGTGCTCTGAGGTGGAGGAGGGGCTGACGGCATCGCCAGCAACTCGTTGATACTGGTAGGAACGATACAGTACTGACACAAGAGTCACAGAAAAGTCTACAGGAATACCAAAAATAGTCGCTAGATTTGTCGCTAGTCGGTTTTAAGGAAATTTGTCGCTAAGGCGGTCTGAAAGTGATTAAATATAGATCAACACTGAGAGGTGATGATTTTCTTCTTTCACTCAATTTTGTATGCGATATTTCAGTTTTGCCCATAAATCTATAAATATAAATATGGCTTTTTTCCCAGCATTCCTCAGTATATCTTCCTTTGTGTTTACTGAATGAAGAAATTCACAACAAATGGAGGATGAGTTTAATTTTTGGGTGAACTATCCCTTTAAACACCACCTTATACATAGTTTTTAAGATGTAGTTCTGGTGCTTCTCCTGCAGCTCTCCAAATCTCAGAGTCAGGGATCCTTCCTGCCCTCCCCAATCCGGGATTCTCCGGTTCCTCCACCGAATGTCCCAATGAAGCCTTATGGTCCTCCTGTGATGCCGCCCAATGGGCCGCCGCTGCCGATGATGATCCGACCACCGAACGGACTCCCTCCCATGATGCCCCCCGACCCACGCTTCAGACCTCCACACATGGACTCTTACGGCCCTCCTCCACCTATTGGACCGTTTGGACCTGTACCTCCACCTTTCGGTATGTTTAATGTAAAGACTGTTGTGAACATTTTTAATTTGTCGATGTTGAATTGAATGAGTTGTCGCTGGTGATGTCATCTATAAGACGCGTCACAATTTGTGATTTATTAGCAGAAAAAAGTTATTAACATTAATCAACGCGTCAACATTAACATTAATCAACTAAATCAACGCGTTTGTTTTGATTTCATGTGTACTTTAAGGGTGCTTTCACACCTAGACTTTTGTTTCGAAACCTGTCTCGTTCCCCCAGTTAGCACGGCTCGTTTGGCATATGTGAATCCAGCAATTGTGCTTGCATCCGCACCAAAACAATCAGATATTGACTGAATGAGGTGGTCTCGGCTCGATTGAAACGAACTCTGGAGCAGAACGATTGTAGTTTCTCAGCAAAAGGATCCTAACCAGGCTATTTCACAGTGTATTATGGATATGTAATAGGCACATACAGCTATATTAACACAGAAGTATGAGTAGGGCGGGACGTCATCCTTCCTACCAACCAATGTGCGTTTCATGTCGAATACAAGAGTGAACGCATGTTAACTATTAACGAGAGCTGTTTATCTGTTTGGAAAATTGACCAAACTGCAGTCTTGGTTTATCTGTCATTTCTATGATGTAAAGCCTATAATGCAGAAGCCAACTGCCAGAAGCCAGACTTTTTTATGAAATGAACACTCTTCAGGACATTTTTAACAACATTATGAACATGATCTGATTATAACTGCAGATCAATGATGTGAAATAGCCTACTGTCTGCGATTATATCAAATAAATAAATAAATGCAGCATTTATAAACACATACAGCCACTTACAGTCTTCGATATGTTACCAATTACAGAAAAACTACACACAGCAGACATTTAGTCCTTATTTAGGTTCAAAAACAACACGAAGGATAGCCCACAGTCAGTGCAGAGCTCTCATCTGTGTCTGTAATCTTCACCAGCACATGTAGCCTCTGTTAGAGAGTAATTTCGGCTTTGCTAGTTCATAATAGTCCAGAAGGTGATGATATTAGTTAAACGCTGCAGTTTCTTCATGTTTGCTGACACAATAATTTGCTCCTTTGTTTTTCTGGCTTCTCCTTTGTTTCTGCAGGCGTCAGTCTCGCGTTTGTCTGTTTCTGAAAGGATCACGTTTCAAAAGCACGTCAATAATCAAGCGCACGTTATTATCATCAGCACAAGAAGTTTGTTATTTCAAATATACACGCGCAAGTGAGAAAGCGAAACCGCTCACTCTTCAGACAGGCTTGTAAAAAACTACGGGGCACAGGGAAGAATCTGCTCTTCTTGGCTTTGTGGCTGTTCATCAAAACGACGACAATGTTTGTTTGAGCTCGAGTCGACCATGGCTCGTTATTATGTTCATATTATTTCAGTGTATTGTCTCTCAGCTGTGTATTAAACATGGTGGGTCCTTTGTTTTCATTCTGGCTTGTTGCGCGAGCAAATGACGTATCTCTGTAAACCAATAGCGTTCAGCTGCGCGTCTAGCTCCACCTTTTGGTCACACTTTGGCACCCTTGGTACCCTTTGCAAAGGGTGACCAAAAAGTGGTACGGTACGGTTCGGTACGCTTTTAGGGTGCTTTCACACTAGCACTTTTGGTCCGCACCCGGGTTCGTTTGACGTCATAGTACGGTATGTTTAGCTAGTGTGAACACGTCTTCTGAACTCGGGTGCACACCCGTGAACCGTACCCGAGTCCGCCTGAAAGAGGTGGTCTGGGGTACAGTTCATGTGAACTCTGGTACGGTTCACTTGTAGTATGAATGCAATCGTACCAAAAGCCGGAAGTGAACCGCCAACTGTACAACAAACTATAGTTTTTATAACGTTCATTCGTGTTTGTGTGTGTAGTGTGTGTGTGTGTGTGTCTGAGTATCACGTGCTGACAAGCGCGACTGAGGCAGGGTAAACACAGTGATAATGTCTGCGTGTCTCCTCCAAAAACAGCTTGGACATCGCGTGATGTTCTGAACGTGTATAATATGTTTGCGGCAGATAGACGCAAGTCGCTTTCTGTATGTTCAAAACCAAAAGGTTCAGTTATAGCGAAACAATCGCGATGTGCGGACGTCTTTCCATTCTGGTGCTTTGCTTTCGTGTCCGTCGTCTGGCAACAGACCTACACAAAACAGCGGCTTGATGACGCAAACGTACCGGGGTTCAGAAGGAAAAAAGACAGTGTGAACACAAACCAACTAAGAAGGTGGCAAGGGGAGACAATCGAACTTGGGTACGGTCCAGGCAATTGAACCAAGTGTGAAAGCACCCTTAGACAGTGGAAACGGCCTTAAAAGCGTACCGTACCACTCAGTGGAAACGGGCCATTAGGAACTTTGCCGTGTGAAAGCGAACCGCACCGAGAACAAAGAGCAACAATGTAACTATTTGAATCCCTGTTTCAGAACAAAACAGGTGTGAAAGCACTCTACGTAATGAAGCAGAAGGTGTGGGATAATATATTTTGTTTGTATAATACTTCTAATAATTACTTCTGTTTGTATCTGTGTGATCAGCTCGAGGGCCTCCGCTGGGGCCGCCAGATTTCTTTGCACCCCGTGGCCTCCCTCCTCGGCCTTTCCCGCCCGGACCCCTGCCGCCTCCCGGAGCCATGATCCCTCCTCCATACAGCGGACTCCGTTTCCCAGCAGGCCATACGCTACCATCTCAGAGCTCCAGAGAAGGGGACGAGGAGCCGCCGCAGACCCACGCAGGGCCCTGAAAACTGCTCTGGGCGCAGGGAAAAATATATTAGTTTGATTTGATTTTTCTTTGAATAACACATCTGTGACCAGAAATAATGAGGGTTTTGATTTTATACATTAGCAAACCTTTCCTATGGAAATAGTTTGATTTAATACTTTGTCTTCTCTCCAGTGGTTAAACGACAAGATCTACCACTCGCCCAGTGCTGATGCATCTTGGGACGTCAAACCAATATTTAGGCAAGCCATTTATTTCCTCATGCCTTCAATGTGAGACTCTTTTAATGCCTTTTCATCGTGTTTCCGTTCGTTTGCTTTTAGTCCGATGATTCTCCAGCTCACGTAATCTGATTCCGCCTGTGTTTATTTTAACGTTTGACCTGCCGTGATTTCTTTTCCTAGCGGAAAGGCACATATGATGTCATATTGACAAAGTATTTGTACATTTCTTTCAGCTGCGCGTATGTTATTATTAAAAAATCCCCAAACGAACACGTCAGCTCGGATGAACGTCTTCTCTTTTGAGTTTTCAGCACCGTATGTATTAATTAATGTCGTCGAGACGCGACTGTTTTTAACTACGAAACGTGAGAACGCATTAATTAGTTCCTGCATTAAATTGAATGTTAGCATTAAGAGGAATTATTTTATGAACAAATCCGTCTCATTCAGCCAACACAGGAGTTATATTGCAGTTGGATGAATTGCAATAATTTTATGAATGATTTACTCTGCTATTTTTCGTTTGGCACAGAAACCAGCGTCGTTTTTGATGCAACGACAGAATAATTCCAATATTCAAAACTATTATTTCATCGGTGTTATTTTTTTTTGGCATATACTTTTGTTTTGTTTTTTGGTTTGGTATAAGAGTAAATTATTTTAGGAAGTGTGTTGAGAGAATGCATCTTGTGTAAGTGTGTCTGCATCGTGTTGAAATCTTAGGGAAGAAACGGTTTTAAATACAAATGTGGCATTGATTTCATGGGAATGAATGATTGAGTTGAATAAAGCTGCTTTTTTCCTGATGCTTTGGATTTCTCTGTCATGCATCTCAGCGTATTACAACACCTGCATGGCTGATTTAATAATATATTTCTTTATATGAGTCTGCTCATTAATGTAGGACGTTTGCTTAAAGGGAATAATCATGTATTCAGCTCAGGATTTAGATCAGAGATGCACGAAGTAGGGCCCGCGGGGCAAAGTCGGCCCATGGTAACCTTTGATTTGGCAACGCCATCCCATCTGAGAAGAGATTTAGAAGGAACAGAGATTGTCGTTTGTAATTTAACGTAACCTTTTGTTTAATTGTTGAGCTACAAACATAAACTGAAATGAAACGTTTCAATTAAATGTTGTGCATTATTTTTTAAAAAGGTAAATACTGTCACTGGAACACAGAGGACAATACAGAAGACGCCAACGAGCAAATCAAGGCTGGTGCAGCTCGTGTATTCAGCATTGAATACCATTTTATTTATGTTTTTATTGTAAGAGGTTCATAATAAAATGTAAAAATTAGGAAATAATAATAATAATAAACAATAATAAATAATATATCGTAAATAATAAAATCATAATAAATTAGGAAAATTGCCATAGCATTTTTTTATTTTTTTCGTTTTAACACTGTCTATTGATTTTAGTAGCTTTTAGCATGTACAACAGAAATCAATATCAAACATACAAAATAATAGTAATAAATGAAAAGTAAAAAAGAAAAAATAATAACTATAATAAATAAACAAACAAACAAATATATATATATATATATATATATATATATATATATATATATATATATATATATATAAATATATAATAAAAAAAAATATACAAACATATAAGTAAATGCAAATACTTACATCAGGGGTGACCAACCCTGCTCCTGGAGATCTACCTTCCTGCAGATTTCACTTGCAACCCATATGAAACGCACCTTCCTGTAAGTATCTAGCGCTGTTCAGGTCCTAATTAACTGGTTCAGGTGTGTTTGATCAGGGTAGGAGCTGAACTCAGCAGGAAGGTCGATCTCCAGGAGCAGGGTTGAGCACCCCTGACTTACACATACAGTATAAAGGTACATCATATAACAACAACGGTATATCAATAGCAGGTAATACAAATTATACAGAGAAAAAATTAGTATCAGCTTCCTTCATGAAACCTAAAAAAGATTCCAAATTTTGAAAAACTTTTCAGGTTTTCTCGACTATATAAGTTCATTTTTCTAAAGACAAACAATAAGACAATTCCCGCAACCGTTGTCCAAAATGCGCACTTATGTATTTTTCTAAAAACGAGCTCCATAGCAGCTTTAGTGTAATAGTTGGTATATTAATCTTCGGCCCACCCCCCTCGATCAAGTTTGGTTTTTGGCCCTTCAAAAGAAAAGATTTGGGCACCTCTGATTTAGATTTAGATAGTAACACACAGTGGTGGAAAGAGTACTGAAAAAACAGAAGTAAAAGTACCGTTACTTGCCTAAAAATGTAGTGCAAGTAGAGTAAAAGTATCTGTTGTAAACATTACTCTAAGTAGGAGTATAGTCAAAAGTACTCAAGAGTAGTGAGTATTGCGCTGTAAAAAAATGTGGATGTGTGTAAACGTAACATTCTGTAGTGCATCTAGTTATTGCCCAGCAGGCACACAACTTCATAAGACGCTAACATTAGGTTAGATTTACGTTGTGATGTCGGGTGACCAAAATTCAATGTCTAGCCAGCGTCTAAGGACAACGTTATTTTGATGTCCATTAACAACGTCAAATGACGTTGATGTTTGGTTGATTTTAGGTTGTGTTAGAAAGCGACCAAAATCCAACGTCGAGTCAACATCTTAAACCAACGTCATATTGACGTCAAATACTGAAATTTGTTCATCAGGTATGACAACCAAAATCCAACATCTGAGAGACGTCATAGTGGTAACGTCAAGCTGTAACATCATTAGACGTTGATATTTGGTTGATTTTTAGGTTGGACATTGACATCAGCCTGACGATGGGTTGTGATGTCAACCTGAATTTCATTTCCTAACAAAATGCAGCGTCCCCACGACATTGGGGTACAACATCAATCTGATAACTTCATGTTTACATCATGTGACTGCTGGGTGTTTAAAGCCATTTCGGTCATCATTCAGTAAACATCTATCATCTTCTCATCAGTGACATGCATCTATACCAGGGGTCACCAAACTTGTTCCTGGAGGTCCGGTGTCCTGCAGATTTTAGCTCCAACCCTAATCAAACACACCTGAACAAGCTAATCAAGCTCTCACTAGGTATAATTGAAACATCCAGACAGGTGTTTTGAGGCAAGTTGGAGCTAAACCCTGCAGGACACCGGACCTCCAGGACAGAGATTGGTGATCCCTCATCTATACAGTCTCTGGGTCAACGCGTGTAATGATTTTAGACATCTACTCTGACACTTCTAATACTTCCAAACAGTTTGCTGCAATTACAAATCTCCATGTCTTGAGGTAGTTCATTATGATGAGAATTACCTTCTGTGTGTGATTTGATTGGACAGGAATCACAGGACTGATTTTTCTAATCCCCATAGACAGGAAATCATAAAGGAGTAACTGCAGGTTGAAGGAAAGTAGTGGAGTGAAAGTACAGATACTGCACTAAACATGTACTCAAGGGAGAATAAAAGTCCACATCAGTAAAACTACTTAGTAAATTACAATTCCTGAGAAAAACTACTCAATTACGGTAATTTGAGTATTTGTAGCTTGTTACTTTACACCACTGGGAACACATTTCGATGTCATAAAAATACTCTTAAAAAAATACTCTTGTCTGTTTTATGAACAGCAAATAACAGCTTGACTTCTAGTTGATCGTTTGGTATCAGAAGTGGCTTATATGAAAGGCGAAGGCCTCTAGATTACCCTTATTTTACCACAGTAAAATATGATCATGTCTTGATGTTGACTGATTTAATTAGGACAGTGCGGTCTGACTCTGCTTAGACTAAAGTCTCGTCACTGAACCTTCAATAATGTCCAGGATAGAATATAAAGTCATGCTGCAGTGGAGACAGAATGAATATTGTGTGTGACTCCCATGAGCTTGGAGGACTGCATCCACACATCTCTGCAGTGATTCGAATAACGCATTAATAAGTCATTTGGAACGGCAGAGAAAGCGTTCAGGACTCCTAGAGTTCATCAAGATTGCTTGGGTTCATCTTCAATGCCTCCTCCTTCATCTTACCCCAGACATGCTCAATAATGTTCATGTCTGGTTACTGGGCTGGCCAATCCTGGAGCACCTTGATCTTCTTTGCTTTCAGGAGCTTTGATGTGGAGGCTGAAGTATGAGAAGGAGCGCTATCCTGCTGGAGAATCTGCCCTCTCCTGTGGTTTGTAATGTAATGGGCAGCACAAATGTCTTGATACCTCAGGCTGTTGATGTTGCAGATCTCTCACACGCCCCCATACTGAATGTAACCCCAAACCATGATTCCTCCTTCACCAAACTTGACTGATTTCTGTGAGAATCTTGGTCCATACAGGTTCCAGTAGGTCTTCTGCAGTATTGGTGTTGATCGGGATGCAGATCAACAGATGATTCATCAGAAACATCCACCTTCTGCCACTTTTACAAATGATCCACTTGAAGACAAGTGATTATCTGTTGCTCTGAAACCGTGATCAACAAGACTTTTGTCAGGTAGTGTAGTAATATAAACAAATTCTTCAATACTGTAGTTTTATATACTATAGCAAACACTATACAATACACCACAGTTTACTGTAGTAAAAACTAAAGTGTACTGCAGTATTTATTATAGTTTATAAGCTCATTATAGTTATGACATTATGTGGTTGTGCTCATTATATAAATATAATATAAATGGTGTAATACACTACTATAGTACTGTTCAAAGACTAGTATTTACTATAAATTACCATAGTATTTTTTTTAAGTGGGTTGAAACTCGGGTAACATTTCACAAGATGCTCCCTTTAAGTAATTAACCATGAATTAGCATTTAGAAATGTAACATTTTACAGTTATAAATGTGGTGAATATTTGTAATGTTGATTAATAAATCCTTGCTCCTGTGTTTTATTTCTGAAACAACAGATATCATGTTGCAGATATCAACCCACAAGAATACTGATTTATAGTAAATATTATAGAGTTCTGAACCACACTAGTGTATTTTACTGTATATATTTACAACTAATAATAAATGCTAACCAGTAAACTGCAATAAATACTGTATTGTACTTTTTTACTACAGTAAACTGGTGTATTGACATGTATAAATGCCCTATGTTTAGAAAACTACGGTATTGAAGTTATTTTAATATACCAGTAGAATATATAATTATTATACATCTACTGGTAAATTGAAACATTATAAACGTCAATATATTTAAATATTTTACCATATAGTTCAAAAACACTTCATAGGCCTACTAAATTAATATAGCCTAGTATTTTTTCATGTGGGGTTTTTGTGATTATAGTTAGTGGATGATTATGATATTAAATTCATTCAATTCAATTCAATTCACCTTTATTTGTATAGCGCTTTTACAATGTGGATTGTGTCAAAGCAGCTTCACATAGAAGGTTATAGTAAATTGAAAATGTCAGTTTAGTTATTCATTCATTCATTCATTCATTTTCTTTTCAGCTTAGTCCCTTTATTAATCCGGGGTCGCCACAGCGGAATGAACCGCCAACTTATCCAGCATTTGTTTTACGCAGCGGATGCCCTTCCAGGCACAACCCATCTCTGGGAAACACATCCATACATTCTCATTCACACACATACACTACGGACAATTTAGCTTACCCAATTCACCTGTACCGCATGTCTTTGGACTGTGGGGGAAACCGGAGCACCCGGAGGACACCCACGCAACCACGGGGAGAACATGCAAACTCCACACAGAAATGCCAACTGGCCCAGCCGGGGATCGAACCAGCGACCTTCTTGCTGTGAGGCGAACGTGCTAACCACTCGGCCACCGTGGCGCCCCAGTTTAGTTATTAGCTAGTAAATTATTAGCTAGTATATAGCTGAGTTCAGTTCAGTTCAGTGTTGTTTAATATTCACTACTTAGAGTCCAAACACTGAAGAGTAATCCATCGGTGCACAGCTCTAGCTGCAGTCTAGTCGCTGGAGGCTGGAGAACTCGAGACTCGTCTGTCCTTGGAGGGTCACGGGAATCCGTCTCTTGCTTGCTACTCCGCCAATCAGCTGCTCAGGATACAGCCTGGTCCAGGGTTAAGGAGCCTTGGGATCGTCTCGTCACGGGTCTTGGATCGCATCCGTGGCGTTGCATAGTCTCTGGGGGCCTCGGGAAGAGTATCCCCAGTTGGAATAGAGAACAAAGAAAATAATTAGCGTAGCTGCAGTTCATAGTGTATATAAAGGGGATGCGTGGAGCACATTCATGCATCATACAGCTAAGTGATGTATTGAGTGTATGCTTTACTAAAAAGATCGGTCTTTAATCTAGTGTTGAACTGCGAGAGTGAGTCTGAGCCTCGGACACTATCAGGAAGGCTATTCCAGAGTTTAGGAGCCATAAATGAGAAGGCTCGACCCCCTTTATTTGATTTTGCTATTCTGGGTACTACTAGAAGCCCTGAGTTTTGAGATCTTAGAGAGCGGGTTGGATTGTAGCGAGACAGAAGGTTGGTTAGATAAACAGGAGCTAGATTATTTAATGCTTTATATGTAAGAAGTAATATTTTGAACTCAATACGAAACTTAACAGGCAGCCAGTGTAACGAGGATAAAATTGGGGTGATATGATCATATTTTCTAGACCTGGTAAGAACTCTGGCGGCTGCATTTTGTACTAGCTGAAGTTGGTAATAGAGGAGGCTGGGTAACCAGCGAGCAGAGCATTACAGTAATCCAGCCTGGAAGTCATAAAAGCATGAACTAGCTTTTCTGCATCTGAGATGGATAGCATACTTCGTAGCTTAGCAATAAATTCATATGCAGAAAGGTTGCTGGGATCACATTCTGGAAGCATTTTCGGAGATTACATGTAATATTTAGTAATCAATCATGCCTTTAATGTAAAATCATACGACACATGATGTTTTGAACATTCGTTATTGCTGTAAACATCTATACAGCTAATGAAGCCTGAACTGCTCGCTGCTCTCCGCAAGGCGATCTGATATTTCACCTGAAGATATTTATAAAATATTCATGATTAGAAATGAGACATTTGAAAGAAGCTGTGCAATAATACACGTTTTATGATAAAGCCGTCTGTATAGTACTTTTTTTACTACAGTAAACTGTGGTGTATTGACGTGTATAACATGCCCTATAGGTGTAGAAAACTACAGTATTGAAGTTATTTTAATATACCAGTAGAATATATCATAATTATTATACATCTACTGGTAAATTAAACCATTATAAACGTCAATATATTTAAATATTTTACCAGTTCAAAAACACTCCATAGGCCTACTAAATTATCATAGTATTTTTTTCATGTGGGGCATAAATTCATATGCAGAAAGGTTGCTGGGATCACATTCTGGAAGCATTTTCGGAGAATACAGGTAATATTTAGTAATCAATCATGCCTTTAATGTAAAATCATACGACACATGATGTTTTGAACATTCGTTATTGCTGTCAACATCTATACAGCTAATGAAGCCTGAACTGCTCGCTGCTCTCCGCGAGGCGATCTGATATTTCACCTGAAGGTAATTATAAAATAATAATGATTCAAGCAGCATTATCATTTATTAGAAATGAGACATTTGAAAGAAGCTGTGCAATAATACACGTTTTATGATAAAGCCGTCAACAAATGTATAAAGTTTTCGTTCACTGAACTTCTTCATAATTACCTCATTGGTTTTGGCGGGACTCCAAACACTGACATAAACATCGTTAAACTGACTGATGGGGAAACACATTTATTTGTATTAATGATGTCTTAATCAGGTAAGATCCTGTCAGAAACGGTAAAAATGAAGCTGAAAATTAGCTTAGCTCACCAGAATGTAGTCTTGTTTCAGCTTAAAACATTTTGAGAGCCAATTAATAACCATAATCAAAAAGTAAACGTGGACCTAATTACAAAACCTGCTCCTTTCATTTGGGCAAAGGTAATATTTACTGGCTTTTCTTATTTATGCTTATAATTAAATGTACTTCAATGCGTTTTCAATGTTAATAAACCAAATAAGGCAACGTCTCAAGGTAATGCTAATGTAATTTTAGGCAGGTAATATCAACAAAAAACTGAATAATTATTTGAGAAAAGCCTAAACATGCCTGAAAACAACTTTTTAAATGAAGATTTTGATGTTGTTTTGTGAATAAGTATTTTGTGAAGATACTCCATTATAGCTTAGCAAGATGCTAAACTGTGAAACACCATTCCCAGCAAACAATTTTGTGTTTAATAGACGTCTAATGGACATCTAAACGTAGACAGCTTGGCTAAAACAAGGCTAAACTTGGACTGTGAATGAAAATAGACAACAAGAATAGCTCAAAACTTGACCAGTTATCAAATAGATGGACTTTATATGTGTAGTCATTCATTTCTGTTTATTTGATGATTATTGGCCTATTTTTAGACATCTATTAGATTTTCACAGCTCATATTTAGCCAAGACGATTATGTTTAGACGTCTATTAGACATCTTTTTAAAAAC
>CAIGQQ010037999.1:3702153-3713566 GCA_903798035.1 Danio albolineatus | reverse complement strand
AAATAACCCTGATTTTTCAGTCGCAATAAATTAAATAGCAATTGGTATACTGACCAATTGTCATTTTCTGATAACAAATATCTGTTCGCAATCAAGAAATCACATAAATAGCACCTTCCGGACAAAGTGAAGTAGACCAAAAGGTCCTCAAAACTAGACACCATGCCGATCTCCAATCAAATTCAAAAACAATTGGGAAGGAAAAGAATTAAGATCTACCAACCAGCTGTTTTTTTTGTTGTTTTGTCAATATTTAAGGTAGTAAAACATGACGTATTTTATGTTGATCTCTTGCCAATATTTAGAACAAACAATAATCTAAAATTATTTTATTTGGAATTTGAGAAAAATATTACAAGGTCTTTATAGAGTTAAACCAACATTAATATTTTTACTCAAACCCAAACATTATTCACATTATAAATACTCCTGTGTATTTTCCCCAATATCTATTTAGTGGTAAGAAGATTTTCCCATTGCTAAATATAATAGTTTTAATTAGGGTTGGGTCGATAGACCATGTCATCGCCGATGGCCGATAGACCTCACAATGCTGAGTCCCGTCCCCGTCGCAGCAGCAACCCGCTCGCGAAAAATACACACTCAGGCCCCTTTACACTGATCCGTCTTAGTTTAAAATGCCATTTTAGAATATATATCACTGAAAACGCACATCACGTGACCACAGACACACAGGCTCTGTCATGTGCTCTAGCATATGCGCACGTCTGAGCTCCAGGCAGTCAGCGGGCGCTTTGAGCACAAAACCCCAGAGAGCAGTGCACGTCAGACAGTGGATCTAGGATGTAGCGCTGGATGGCGTCTCACTATAGTTGTTAAACATGATATTTAATTAATCTGGTCTCTATCTAACGACTCTTCGGTCTTTTGAATCTATCAGGTAACGTGTCTCAGCGTCAGTACACTGCTTCAGTCTTTCGATTCACGCTTGTACTCAATAATGTTAGCGTAAACCTCAGATACTGTTGGTTGGTTGCTGTTGGTTGTGCACCTTTTTACCAACCAAGTTTGTGGACGCCATTATAACGACACAGATCACTCTGCCTATTCATGCCAGAGTCCTGCGGGAACAGTGATTGACAGGTGATAATTTGTGTGTAGCTTCTCTTTATTTATTTATGATTTGGTCATGGGTTAAACAAAGACCATAAGGGGTCAGGTAGTTGAAATGGTAGGCTACAAATAATAAATTAGTTATTAATTAATTAATTATTCATAAATGTTTAATTCGCCGCCTATGATCCATTGTGATGTTTCACATTAGACATCGTATGATGCCAAATTGGTCGACATCGCCCAACCCTAGTTTTTAATAACTCATTTCTAATAATTGATTTCTTTTATCTTTGCCATGATGACAGCACTAGTATTCAGCTTAAAGTGACATTTAAAGGCTTAACTAGGTTAATTAGAGTAAAGTTAGAGTAATTAGGCAAGTCACTGTATAACAGTGGTTTGTTCTGGAGACAATCCAACACTAATATTGCTTAAGGGGGCTAATAATATTGACCTTAAAATGGTTTTAAAGAATTAAAATCTGCTTTTCTTCCAGTCAAAATAAACAAATATAAAGAAAATATAGGAAATACTATGAAAAACTCCTCAATGTATTGAACATCATTTGGGAAATATTTGATAAAGAGGAAGGGCTGACAATTCTGACTTCAACTGTATAATAGTTTCACAGAACATTACTCAAGCGTTCCTATGCTAACAGATGTTAATATAATTATTCTCAACATCAACATTGATTCATGCTGTCATTGGTGTTGTATAGGAGCCGCTGGAAGATATCAGAGTTACATCGGTGAAGCGCATTCATTTCTCCAGTGGAGAAACCCTGACAGATGAAGACAGCGAGGAAGAAGAGGATCTTCATCAAACACCATCATGCGTATCTGAGCCGGTCAGACCCATTGACACGATCTCTGACATGTTGAAAACAATCACATTCACAAAATCCAGAAACTAACAAAAAGTGTTTCAGGGCAGAGAAACTAATGTGTCAGTGCTAGGTAAGGGATTCTTCAAAATTATCATACACAAGTCAAACGAAGAGTATACAGCACTGATCATCAACTGGTGCCCCGCTGAGTCGTTCAATCCGGCCCGCGACTGGATTCCAAAATTATGAGGATCAAATAGATAGAATTGAGGATCAGATAATGCTTTAGAGGGCTAATAATATTGACCTTAAAATGGCTTTAAAACCTTTGTTTCTAGCCGAAATAAAACAAATAAGACTTTCTCCAGAAGAAAAAATATTATAGGAAATACTGTGAAAAATTCCTGAATCTGTTCAACGTCATTTGGGAAATATTGGAAGAAGAAAAAAGCATTAAAGGAGGGCGAAGCATTTCTACTTTGACCATATTATAAATTATTATTATTGTCAGTCCAAATTAATTAATTATTTATATTATATTATTTTTATATTATTTTTTATATTATGCTTATAATATTTATTTAATATTTACATATGTCATCTACATTTTTACTTTTTAGGGAAGCTGGACATGGAAGAATCGTTCTCGGATTTGGGGAAAGTGGTTTTTGAACAAGTCTTTACAATGTAAGGCTGTTATGGCTTTTATTGTCTTTTCATCTATATCAAATGTGCGGTATATTACTTTTTATAACTTCTAAAGCATAAAAATAGCAAAATATGTTTGCAGTTATTTAAAAAAAATGCTACTTGAACATATGCTGTCTGACAAAAGTCTTTTCTCAGTTTTAAGAGCAACAAATAATAACGTGACTTCTAGTTGATCATTTGGAAAAGTGGCAGAAGGTGGATTTTTCTGATGAATCATGTGTTGAGCTGCATCCCAGTCATCACAAATACTGCAGAAGACCTACTGGAACCCGCATTGAGGCAAGATTCTCACAGAAATCAGTCAAGTTTGGTGAAGGAGACATCATGGTTTGGGGTTACATTCAGTATGGGGGCGTGCGAGAGATCTGCAACATCAACAGCCTGAGGTATCAAGACATGTGTGCTGCCCATTACATTACAAACCACAGGAGAGGGCAGATTCTCCAGCAGGATAGCGCTCCTTCTCTTACTTCAGCCTCCACATCAAAGCTCCTGAAAGCAGAGAAGGTCAAGGTGATCCAGGATTGGCCAGTCCAGTCACCAAACATGAACATTATTGAGCATGTCTGGTGTAAGATGAAGGAGGAGGCGTTGAAGATGAATCCAAAGGATCTTGATGAACTCTGCGAGACCTGCAGGAACGCTTTCTCTGCCGTTCCAGATGACTTTATTAATGCGTTATTTGAGTCATTGCAGAGATGTGTGGATGCAGTCCTCCAAGCTCATGGGAGTCATGCACAATATTCATTCTGTCTCCACTGCAGCATGACTTTATATTCTATACTGGACATTATTTCTGTTCAGTGACGAGACTTTAGTCTAAGCAGAGTCAGACCGCACTGTCCTAATTAAATATTTCAAAACCAAGACATGATCATATTTTATTGTGGTAAAATAAGCGTAATCTAGAGGCCTTCGCCTTTCATATAAGCCACTTCTCATACCAAATGATCAACTAGAAGTCAAGCTGTTATTTGTTGTTCCTAAAACTCAGCGACAAGACTTTTGTCAGGTAGTGTACGTTTATCTAAGAAACAATGCTCAAGTCAGTTATTCTGCTTTGAAAATGTGTGTTTTTGTAGTTATTTGCTTATCCTTTACCTAATGAGGTATATAAACATACTGTAAAGAAGATATTTTGAAGAATGCTGAAAACCTGAACCCATTGACCTCCATTGTATTTGTTTTTTCTACTTCATTCACTTCGTATTTCTTTGTTTTCGTCTTCAAAACATCTCACAACATTTATAACCACTTGAGTGAGAGTAAATAGCGAATACATTTAATTTCTGGATAAACTACATACCTTTAATATCAGAGATACTTGCTTCCCTCATTAATTTGCGCCTCACGATATACCACAGAGAGTCAAACGCTGTGAGAAATGTTGTATTTAACCATAATAACTGATTTAATTCTTGGAGGAATACCTGCTGAATGAGATCTGTATGGTGAGAGGTGTAGTTAAAGTATGATAGTTTTATTTTAAGCTGTATATTTATTTCTTTTGAGCCTATTTTATGCATTTATGTGGATTGGATTTATGATAGAAACCTACATATGGGGTTAGGGAGGGATTATGTTATGATGGTACTATTATGAATCATAAGTAAGTGCATAACTCAATGTCATTTCTCTCTTAGATTGTGATTTCCTTGGAGAGAGAATGGCTGGTTTGCTGGGTCTGAATGCTGCCAAATATCAATATGCCATTGACCATCACAGAGATCACAAGGTAGCACAAATACACTAAAGATGTATTCAAGACCTTATTTTTATGAATCATTTACAGTGGTGTAAAGTAACTAATTAAAAACACTGAGACTACTGTAATCTAATAGTTTTTCTCAGGAATTGTAATTTACTGAGTAGTTTTATAAATGTGGACTTTTACTTTCCCTTGAGCACATTATTAGTGCAGTATCGGTACTTTTCCTCCACTACTGTCCTTCAACCTGCAGTCACTACTGTATTTCTGTCTTGTCTGTGGTCATTGTCTAAAGTAGAAAGATCAGTCCTGTGATTCCTGTCCAATTAAATCACACATAGAAAGTAAATCACATCATACTGAACAACCTCAAGACATGGGCGCTTTATAAACGCAGCAAACCTTTGGGAAACATTAAAAATGTCCAAGAAGATGTCCAAAATCTGCACACGCAATGATCCAGAGACTGTTTATAGACTGCATGTGACTGAAAATGATGGATGTCGATTGTATGATGACTGAAATCACCAAACAGCCTTAAACTATCACTAAATGGAACGAATGAAGAATGGAAGGAAGGGCCAAATAAAAAGAAGGACCGAACAAGGAATGGAAGGAAGGATCGAAGAACCAAATAAATGAAGGAAGGGTTCAAGGAAGGACTGAACAAACTAAGGAAGGAAGGAACGAATGAATGAATCAACAAAGGACCTAATGAAGGAAGGAACAAAAATATGAAAAAAGAATGAGTGAACAAATAAAGGGAGGAAAGAAGGAAGGACCAAACGAATGAAGGAAGAATTCAAGGAAGGACTGAACAAACTAAGGAAGGAAGGAACGATCAAACGAATGAATGAACAAAAGGACCTAATGCAGGAAGGAACAAAAATATGAACGAACGAGCAAACGAAGGAAGGAGGGAACAAACGAATTAATAAAGGAAGGAGAGAACAAACAAATTATTGAATGAAGGTTAGAAGGAACGAACGAAAATAGGAAAATCCCTAAATACACCACATGTTGTTTGTGCAGGGATGTGTAAACGTAACATTCTGTAGACGCATCAACAGCATAATACTCACTACTCACTACTCTTGAGTACTTCTAAAAGGTCTACTTTTTACTCATACAAGAACCAGTAAGCTTCTTGCTGTGAGGACACAATGCTAACCACTGATCTACCGTGCCGCCACTTATCTTCATTCATTCATTCATTCATTTTTTTTCGGCTCAGTCCCTTTATTAATCAAGGGTCACCACAGCGGAATGAACCGCCAACTTATCCAGCATATGTTTTTTTACGCAGGGGATGCCCTTCCAGCTGCAACCCATCACTGGGCAACACCCACACAATCTCATTCACACACATACAGGGAAATGAACCGCCAACTTATCCAGCATATGTTTTATGCAGCGGATGCCCTTCCAGCTGCAACAGATCACTGGGAAACACCCGTACACTCACGTTCACACACACACTACAGACAATTTAGCTTACCCAACTCTCCTATACTACGTGTTTGGACTGTGGGGGAAACTGTAGGAAACCCACGCCAACACGGGCAGAACATGCAAAACTCCACACAGAAATGCCAACTGACCCAGCCGAGGCTCGAACCAGCGACCTTTTTGCTGTGAGGCGATCGTGCTACCCACTACGCCACCGTGATGCCCTATCTTTATTCAACTTTAATGAATTATTGCATTAAGTTTGGTAAGTCTTTGCTCATAAATGGTTTCACAGATGACTGTGTGTGTTTTGTTTGTGCAGGAGGACACCGGGGCAGAGCCTCCTAGTACGAACACCAGCATGAATGAGGAGAACATCAATCTGTCACGAATGGCAAACAGACAATATGGAGCCACAAATACAGCAGACGTGACACAGAAACAAACACTGCAGTGTAAAGGAGAACTGAATGAAGGATACGACTCTATCGAATAATGAATCTAGAGGGCTGAGAAGTACATTCATCTTTCTTCAGCTAAGGCCCTTTATTCATCAGGGGTCACCACAGCGGAATGAACCACCAACTTATTCAGCATATACACAGCAAATGCCCTTCTAGCTGTATCCCTGTACTGGGAAACATCCATACACACTCATTCACACACACACACACACACACTCATACACTACGTCCAATTTAGTTAATCCAATTCAATCCCTTATAGCTCATGTGTTTGGATTCTAGAAACCCACACCAACACGGGGAGAACATGCAAACTCCACACAGAAACGCCAACTGACCCAGCAGGGACTCTAACCAGCGATCTTCTTGCTTGGTGGCGACAGTGCTAACCACTGAGCCACAGTGTGGCCAGGCTGAGAAGCTGGTAAATAATTTCCCACATAGCAAAATATCTCTGGCCCAGCTCTGGCCCACACGATCAGCTTTTGCTCAGCCCACATGCCGCAGTGAATTACGGTATATGACTGGACCAAGTCTAGCTTCCAGACAAGGGCCAAACATGGACCATATCTGGGCCAAGACTCAGCCAAGTTAATCCCCCATAATTGGGCCTGAACTGGGCCAGATATGTTGGTGTGTTACTACAGTAAGGAAATTGATAAATCCATGAATCATTGCACTTTAGGTGTGCTATGGCTGTGCTTTTTCTCAAAGTGATGGTAAAATTTATTTTTTCTTTTCTTGAAAATAATAAAAATATATTTTAAATGTGGGTCAAACTGGCCAAACTTACATGGCCCACATATCAGTTAATAACATCTGGCCCAAATACTACATTTTACATCTGGCCCAAGTATTGTGTGCCGCCTTAAAGACGGTGCCACCTCTGCCAAACCAGGGCCATGTTTGGCCCACATGCCGTATGCCAGTGCCGGATGAATGCCTGCTCTGCCAGATTCATGCCAAATCTGGGCCAGAATTCTTTGCTACTAGGGTTGTTTCTTGTTTAATTTTTGATCTTAGACTAAATACAGCAGTGCGTTCACATTAAATCATAATAAGTGATTCATATCCACTCAAAACACAATATATAAATAACTTTGGAACATGTTAAAGATTAATACAGTGGGGGAAATCAGTATTGAAAACATTGTCATTACTATAGTTAGTATATCAAACAGTAAAGTAAACAATAAATCCATCCAAGTTAATCTACAACATTACAATAAATATTAATTCAATTCACCTTTATTTGTATAGCGCTTTTACAATGTAGATTGTATCAAAGCAGCTTCACATTGAAGGTTATAGTATATTGAAACAGTGTCAGTCCAGTTTTCAGTGTTGAGTTCAGTTTAGGTCAGTTCAGTGTGGTTTAATATTCACTACTGAGAGTCCAAACACTGAAGAGTAATCCATCGATGCGCAGCTCTACAGATCTCGAACCATGCAAGCCAGAGGCGACAGCGGCGAGGAAAAAACTTCACCAATTGGCGAAAGTAAAGCATTAAAAAACCTGGAGAGAAACCAGGCTCAGTTGGACACGACCATTTCTCCTATGGCTAGATGTCTTATGCAGTCTAGGTGTGAGAGGCTGGAGAGCGCTGGACGTCCTTCTGGAGAAGCCGCAGGTGGGAGTGGTCACAGGCTAGTGTACAGGCTGTCCCTTCAGGTAGGGATGGGCGATACCAATATTTTTGTTTCCGATCCGATACCAAGTATTTCAAGACAAGTATCGTCGATATCGATACCAATACTTAAATTAAATATTTTATAGTGATAATATTTTTTAAATAAATGGTTATCACCTTTATAATCATAATAATAATAATTATTCTTATTTTTATTAGGCGCCACGGTGGCCTAGTGGGTAGCACGTTCGCCTCACAGCAAGAAGGTCGCTGGTTCGAGCCTCAGCTGGGTCAGTTGGCATTTCTGAGTGGAGTTTGCATGTTCTCCCCGTGGTTGCGCGGGTTTCCTCCGGGTGCTCCGGTTTCCCCCACAAGTCCAAAGATATGCGGTACAGGTGAATTGGGTAGGCTAAATTGTATGTAGTGAATGAGTGTGTGTGGATGTTTCCCAGAGATGGGTTGCGGCTGGAAGGGCATCCGCTGTGTAAAACAAATGCTGGATAAGTTGGCGGTTTATTCCGCTGTGGCGACCCCGGATTAATAAAGGGACTAAGCCGAAAAGAAAATGAATGAATGAATGATTATTTTTATTATTAGTATTGTTAAAATTACAGAACTATAATTGGCTAAATAGCACTATATATAATAATAAAACACTGCAGAAGCCTTGTTTAATTAAAAAGGACATCTCTCCTAGTTATTATGTGTACCTAAACTTTGTATTTTATTTGATAGACAAGTTTATTTAAACTGGCTGTCTGTATTGTCTGTATTGTATGCTCAGTTCACGCGTATTGCACCATTCACATCAGTCGCGCAGTGCCATTTGCGCGTATCGCGTCGCAGGATGTCTATTCACGCCTTTGCATTGACTTAACAATTAAATCACTCACGCTTGATGCGTCAACCGCATCTGGTGTGAACGCAGCATTACAGGGATCGGTCTCATGCTCTCCACTCCTCCATGATCACCACAGCAGCTGCTCAGGATACGGCCTGGTCCAGGATTATGGAAACCCCGGAAATAATAAGAAACAGATTAACATAAGCACAGATGCCGTTCAAATTATACTGTCTTTTGGGAAGTGTTCCCGGCTCCGGTTGCCCTAGATAATGCAGACTAACAATCCTTTAGAGGATCTGGATTCCAAAGCATTTGTATTTTATGTGTATGCATATGTAAAGAGATGTGTCTTTAATCTAGTTTTACACTGACAGAGTGTGTCTGCTTCCCGAACTGTGCTAGGAAGGCTGTTCCAGAGTTTAGGTGCCAGATAAGAGAAAGATCTACCACCTACTGTTGATTTTGATATATTGGGAATAATCAATTGTCCATAATTAATTGAGCGTAGAGGACGTGATGGGCTATTATACACCAGGAGCTCCTGCAAATACTGGGGAGCAAAGCCGTTGAGGGCTTAGTAGGTAGTAAAATTTAAAAATTGATAGGATATTTAATAGGGAGCCAATGCAATGCTGAAAGAACTGGAGTAATATGATCATATTTCTTTGTTCTAGACACACTCTAGCAGCTGCATTTTGAACTAGCTGAAGTTTGTTAATCAGGCCAACAGGGCAGCCGCCTAGTAATGCATTACAATAATCTAATCGAGACGTCATGAAAGCATGAATGAGCTTTTCCGCATCAGACATTGATAGCAGATGCTGTAATGCTGAAAAATGCAGTATTATTTCATTATATTATATATGTCATATATTAACATAAATTCATATACAAAGGAATGAATAATGTCCATTAGCAATCAGATAGTAAAGAATATAATAAAAAAGTAGCATAAAAATATAGTAAATACTAGTAAAGTAGCTAACAGGCAGCAGTAAACAGACTAAACTTACAAAGCACATAAATAAATTTAAATAACAGTAAAATTCATCTGCTTTCATGGTAGTTGCTAGATCGGATACGGTTGTGGCTGAAAGTCAATGAGAATTATTTATATTATTTATTAAATTACCCATTTATTGTATTTAATTAACCTCTACCCCTACCTCAACCCTAAACCCAACCGTCACAGTAACGTAACAACAGTGATTATACAGAGTATTTTTTATATTATTTATGAAATTACCCAATAAATTGTATTTTATTAACGCCTACCACCACACCAACCCTTACTGTAATGTAACAATATTATTTTTATACAGTTTTACAATAATAATACAATAATTATTCAATAATTAATACAATAATTAACAATGCTATATCGATGTGCGTGTTCGCAACTGTATCCTATATAGATTTTACCTGGAAAGGCATTTCATCTCTGATGACGTCAGTTTGACGGATTGGGCGAAGTATGCTTAGCCACGCCCCTTCAACAGTTCAGCTGCATCCCAAATTGCACACTTATGCACTATTCTACGCCATTTTGTAGTATAAATAGTGTAAGTAGTGCATTCACACTGAAAACTCTAAAAATAATAAGTGCACTTTAATTACCCGGATGATGCACTCATTCCACCGGTAATATGAAGTGTGTAATGATGGACACTTCACGCACTCAACGACCGCAGCTTTGCGCACGTAGCGGAAGGGGCGGAGCTATCAGGCGCACATGTTGGATAACTTTATTTATTTTGGATTGTGAAGGCAAAACTCTCCTACGAGAGTGATTATAGCGCCTCCCGATGGTGAATGTGGTTATACTCATGCAGGTATTATTTGGTACTTTGGTCATTTATTTCACTAATTTGGCAACCGTCAAACGTCATCAGGGAAACAGTTTAAACTTCCGCTTAGTAAAGAACAGTGTTGGGTAAGTTACTTTAAAAAAGTAATTAATTACTAATTACTTAATCAATATTGTATTTAAAATACTTATCTAATTACTGTGTCTGAAAAGTAACTTAATTACTCAATAAGTAACTTAACTAAATACTTCTTAAAATCCCTATAAACCTTGAGTGGACAAATAATAAAAATGTAACTCTGTAAATAATAAATACTTAGATAAAACATATGAGTCAAACATGAAATAGTTTAGCCTTTTAGTTGTCTGAATCATCTTTATTATATTCTATTATAATAAATTCTATTTAAAAAAATCTATAATAATTACATGCATAATCATTTTTAGTATGCAATGTAACCTTCTTAAATATTATTCTGCATATCTATCGATCAGGCAGGATCAGGCAATCTTTAAAAAAAAGCATTATTTTTGGCGGTATTAGAATGAAAGCCCGTGCAGTATGATCGGAAGTGGACAAAAGGCTTCAGATTTATGCGGCATGTTTTTGAACTGGATTGTGTCTCTCTTGTTTACCTGTGATCCGATCGAGCAAAAGGTGTCTTATTACTCTGTAAACAGAGCAGCATCAGTCATGTTAAATTCGCCGACTCCCTCTGTCACATCTGCGTAGTCATCCTAGCCTTTCTCATAGTAATCTTCATGAACCAGCCCATGTAGGGTGCACGATAGCCTTGAAAAAGCCGTGCGCTACAGCACGCAGGCGCGCAATGAGGAAAAATAAACTGATTAATACTGTAATGTTCTTGTCTGGGAATATTTTCATTTGGTAA
>CAIGQQ010037999.1:3646023-3686687 GCA_903798035.1 Danio albolineatus | reverse complement strand
GATAGATAGATAGATAGATAGATAGATAGATAGATAGATAGATAGATTGATGGATAGAAGTATAATTTTATAAAATAAATATTACAAATATTAGAAAGGTTGAATAAAAGAATGAAGACTGATCTTCATTTGATGTTGGCCGACATGTAAACAACACGTGATCGATATAGTATTCATATTTATTAATATAATAATATTAATATAATACATATAATACGTTTTAAAAACGTGCACGGCTCTCGCACGTACTGTAGCCTATATTTGACGCACATGTAAACAACACGTGTGTTCTGGGCGAGCAAGTAAGCATTTATGCACTGAATACGCATAAACAGCTATTCAAAACTAATCTTTTCCATAGACTTTGCCGTCTCTGGTTTAAAAGGCCGTTTGCGTAGATTATGCAGCCACGCCCTCAAGGGTCACAGATTTTGACGGTCACAGAATATGGTGTAACACTGGCTCTGTGTCGCCTCAGCACCTAGCAACCACCCTTAAACCCGAACTTGATTCTCATTGGTCAACGCTCAGCCAATCGTCAAGTGTGCTGATCGTAAACTTAAAAAGCACAGTCAGTCTCGCAGTTCCTGTCAGCTTCCTGCAGCCAATTAGACACAAAAGCCTGGGATCAGATACACAACAATTTCTAGGATAGAATTACTACTAGAAATAATTTAAAAACAACATGCACACCGGCCCACTAAGGACGCAGCCCACCGGGAATCTCCCGGTTGTCCCGATGGCCAGTACATGCCTGGCAGTGAGTGACCTAGTGTGTATCCGTGCATTTATACTACTGTGCTGTTTGTGTTGCGTTGCTGCATATCACATGCAGGGTGATGTGGCTGTGGCTATATCATAGAGAAAAAATGGCTTTTTTCCATGTAAATGTTGCAATATTGCAAAACTCAACAGTTATATTTCATGTTTTCATCATATCGTAGTATCAAGCAGCCCTAGTTTACATAATAAATTATTCTTCACGCTATTTTGAAGTGCACTCGATATCAACATTGGCATGTTCATGTTCACGATATATTGAATTATTTAACATATCTATTCAGTATTGCACCTGTGTGTCTGCATAGATCACCGATATATCGCACACATGCACGAAGGCTGATTGCGAACAGTGTGTGCCGATGCGTGAGTGTATAATGTGAACATCCATTATGGTTTTGATTTTAAAAAGCAGCATGAAGGAACCTGGAGACGGCTGTGATTTTCCCTGCAGGAATGTGTGTTTGAACTGAGAGATCGAGACCACATACGGCGCGCGCTTAAAATACACCTTCATGAAAAAACACGTCTCTCCTCACAGGTACTTTCATCCACTGTTCGACTCTCAAATCTAATCCTGATTTACTCTGCTTGTGTCTTTCAGTCCTCCGAGGCCTTTCCGCTTTCCTAAAAGGTAAGCTCACTCCTATTTTTAATATTGTGTTTTATTATCATTATAATTTGCATTGAGTACAAAATGTTAATTTCATTTTAAAGGGCACCTATTATGGAAAAATCACGTTTATGAGGGGTAATTGTAATTGAAATATAATTTAATAAACAGGAAAAATCAAGAGAAACATAAGAGAAGGTACATTTAATCTAAATTTTGTAGCTGTTTGAATTTATTATCTTTTTATTAATATTTTATTTTTTCCTTTTTCAAAAACATTACAGAACAAAACAAACAAAACCAACAATAAAAAAATACATACAAAAAAAATAAAAATAAAAAAACAATACAAGTGTCAAGGGTCACCGAATATAATCTTATTTACATTCGTACTTATCGTTGATGGAATGTTGCTCTATGAGTTATGTTAAGGGTTACGTATAAAAGATCAACAGGGTTCAAATATATCTATAAAAAAATATATATAATGTAGAAGCACCACAATAAGATTAAAACAATACATCTCTTCTCAACCCTTTACCCCAGTATGCAGAAATTTTATAGGCTTGATGTCTTAAGGAAAATGTCAGTACTTCCATGTCATACGCCTCTTTAACAAGATCATACCATTCGCTTACAGATGGAGGATCTTCCTTGAACCATTTCTTAGTAATTGCCTTTTTGCTAGTTATTAGTAATGTATTAAGAAGGTATACATCATTTTTTGGTATTTCTGCAGAATAAACTGAATTTATTATCTTTTTGTTCCTAAAGATGTTCAGTGAACATACTCATATTTTAATGAATATACCTGAGTAATGAATCTGTTTTGTTTAAATGCACTGGAATATATTGTTTATATTCAGTGAGAAATGGATTAAAATGTTCATTTTAATTATGCTGAGCACTACATATATGTCATTATTTCAGATTGCAAATCTTGACGTTAACTGTGTGCAGGACCGGCCCTGTACATGTGGGGGCCCTAAGCAGAATAATTTTGGGGCCCTACCTTGCTCTAAATAGTATTGCCATTGCAAACCAGCCCACAATGATTTTATTGCTTATTAAATACAGTCAATGAAACAGAAAAGTAAAGATTTCCTCTACTTAATAACTGTCTGAATGATTTGCACCACTGTTTTTGTCAACTACCAGCTTCAAGAATAAAGAATTAAACTATCTTTAATAAAGGGGGCAGAGATTCCTACTAGTGTCCTTCTGGAATTTTTAACACACATTCTGTTCATTTAGCCAACAGATTGAAGATTCTAGAAAAGATGGTGGAGTTTAATATTTAATTATTTATTTATTTATTATTATTTATTTTTTTATAAATTCCAAAAGCAAAACCCTGCAATGAAACGACACTGAAAAACAATTAATTAAATGCATTACTTAGTGATAAAATATACAATCTGAATTCATTAAAAAACTCGATAATAATAATAATAATAATAATAATAATGATAGTAAATTAACGTTAATGCAAAGATTGATCCATAAATAATAAAATATTAATATAAAAAACATAAGAAAAAGGCTGGGGACAAATACGGGGTTAATGTTAATAGCCAAACACAAACTTTATTATTCCCTTATTCAGTCTCCTTCCCTGTTTCTTACATTTCAGATGCGGGTCCAGAGGTGATATTAAACTATGATTAATTCAGTTACGACATACCTCTTATAAACACGTCTCAGGAAAAATATTAGCAGTGTGCAGAATATGTCAGTGAAAGACACTTCAGTACTGCATTACGGTAAAATGTGTTTTAGACTAAAAGTACAGGTCTGTAAAACCAGGAAAAATTAAATATTTCCTACAAGTAGATGACGTTTATTAATCTCTAATTGCCTATTTTAGATAAATGTGCTTCAAGATTGTCTTTATCATCATCATTAGCACTTAAACGCGATGCTAAAAATAATGTTGTGCTCGTCTCTTCTCGTCATCATTTTCCCCTTCAGTTTTTCTCTACGCCTGAAGAATAGAGTTAGTTTCGCTTCATTTTCGTGGCCCAATTTGCTAAATAAATCAGGCATATAAATGGGGAAGGCAATGAAGCAAAGGCCATGGTGGGCTGTGGGGTGCCCCCTAGTGGCCGCGGGGCCCTAAGCAGCCGCTTATGCCGAGTTCAGACCGCATGATTTTAGCCCTGACTTTGACTCGCCGACAAATGCCTGAAATCACAGGCAAATCGGTGCTCGTTCACGCGAGTGACAATCACACAATATGAACTATCAAAGACGCGATCTGAGAGAATCGCTGATGAGTCGCTGATGCCCGAGAGATATTTGGCGTGCTGAATATCTGGAGCTGTCGGCGATTCAAATCATGCCGTGTGAAATGTGCTTTACTGAAAATAACATCAGCAATCGCCTACAGCCAATCAGAGAGCAGCATTCACTAGTGTGGGTATCTGCAGGCCAGCGGGAGGTTGAGGGAGATGTAAAAGCACTCATTTTCAGGTTATTTGGACCTAAGAAATGGAGGGAAAATTAGGGTAAATTTGGCAGGAGCCCCCGTGTCTGTTTGACGTGTCATGTGAGCAATATCACAACCCAACCCGGTCAAAAAATAAAAAAAGTTGAGGAGGAATTGTTAATTCCCTTCAAAGCCAGGTAAGCAAATATGTACATTTTCTACCCCATTAACGGCTTCTTTCTCATTATGTAGTTAATAACAAGAGATATACTACGTGTTTTTGGATGTGAGACGTAGTTTGGACAAAGTTGTCGGCGATTCTAGTTGCAGTGTAAACAAAGCAGCGGCAGAACACTAGCCCAGATAGTCATGCAGTGTGAACACATCTGTGACACGACTACTTTGGAAATCATGCAGTCTGAACTCGGCATTAGTTCGCTTATAGGGAGGGCCGGCTATGACTGTGTGTTTTTCTGAAGTTAATTGCACACCTTAGTATGCTTATCAGGCAGAATCAGAATCAAGCATTTAATGCAGCATTACCAATAATCATTGTGAAAAGCACTATACAAACCCAACTTGAATTGAATTCAATAGTACAACCCTGAAGTATCAAATGACTTGTATATGCAAATGATGTATGTTCTGATGTCATTGGCAGTTATGCAGAGCTGATTGCTGATTGGCCGGTGGTGGTGTTGGGGATCTGCACCGTCCTCATTGTGGTTTGTGCTCTGGTCGGGATCCTCGTTCCTGATCTGCCCGACTTCTCAAACCCACTGCAGGTGAGCAGGACCAGCGTTTGCTGGAGGTTTTAGAGGATGTTGACTAGTTTTAAGTAAAGAAGGAAAACCCATTCACGTTTATCCCTGGAGATGTTCACTTATGATCAAATAGACAAATCTGCCTCTTTGCCTTGACGTTTTTTCTTTTTCAAAAATAAATTTGACTGGAGGGCTAATCATTTCATGTTCAGTTGTACTTTATTTTTCATGCGGAAACATTTTGTAATGCTTAAAAAAAATTCAATTGGGAGCTGTACATCATTATTGTATAATTACACGTACTATTATACGTGTGTGTATGCATTAGGGGTGTCAAAATTAATTGTTTCTTCGGTGTACCGTGATGCAAACATGGACAATTCGGTATTGGTCCAGTAATAGTTCATAACCGGTTATTATGTACTGACATCATTTATCTTATTTGCGCGGTGTCTCCGTAGCTTACTATGGCGGGGGAGGCGAGAGCGAGTATTTACAACGCTCAAAATACTTAAAAACTCAGAAACTGTGCACAATTTCCAAGCGTGTGTGTTTGCTGGACAGTCTTTCACTGACACTGACAGCAGAAGCCTCTTTTTCACTGCCATTGAGAAAATGAAAGTCCTCCTTTACTCTCTCTCTGGCCCATCTGACCTGCTGGTGTGACTTTACCTCTCCTCTCCGCGGTGACAGCGATACTTCTGGATACAGACACAAGTGCGTGTCTGCAGAGTTTTCTCCTCCACGTCTATCACTGATCAGCTGTGATCGCCGCTGCCGTTTATCAGTGTTTATCATCGGTGAACAGCGCCAGAGCGTTAGAGCCAATCGCAGCTCTTCCTGTTGAGCGTGTGACCAATCATAGGGCTGGATTTATACTTTCGCCTGGCGTCGCATCTCGCGCCTCCGCTGAGCGCGCACGCACCTCGAGGCTTTTATACTCGCCGCGTTCGCCGTTGTGATATTCTTTAAAGCGACAGGGGGCGGTCAAATGAAACTGACCGTAAGGTCAGACAGAAAAACAGAGAAGAAGAAAGTTTCAGGAACTACGTCATAACATTAATATTATTGATGTTCATTAAAGTTGTTATTTTTATTATTTTTATTAATAATTTTAATTATTATAAAGATTTTTGTAACCGTTCAAGATTTTTTTAAATCAAACTTTGATGCATCTCTTGCTTTTGTTCATATCTCAGACAGTTTTACCTATTAAAGTGTATTAAAATAGTAATGACAACAGAACATGGGTTCCTCACTAGATATATTTTTTTATTATGGCAAGAATAAAAGCAAAAAGTACACTTACTAAATAATACAGATGTTTTTTTTATTTATTTATTTAGCCGCTCCACAATTCATACATTACTGTCTGGTTAGTTTCTGTCCTCTTCTCATGCTAAAAAGGCAATAATAATCCAACATTCCTGACCATTATCACCATAAAGCCTAGAAAAACGGCATCATGTAGTAAATTAACAGGTTCAAATATTCCTGTCCAGTTTATCAAAGACATCATTTGTTACGTCATTATAGTTTTGTAGCTATTCAATTGTTTTAAATTCAATTGTAATATACACATCAGTGTTAAACCTATGACTGGTGGAGAAACATATTCTGTAATTGTGTAGCTGTGTCTCTATTGGCCTCTTTTTGCTTTAATAAACTTTTCCCTCAGGTTTTTCCAAACCTTTTAACTTAAACTTTCCTCGTTTCTCACAGCTGTTTCAAATTCTAGCCAAGAATTATTGATCATCTGGTTATCTCTATGATCACTGATCATGAATATGTCTGTACAGTTGTACCTGTTTCAGACAAAATCTCTTCAAAGTGATTCATATTTAACTCAACTCAGACGCGGCACCGCGCGCTCTGTTCGCAGAGTCTCAAAAAGCCAGCGGGATATCTTCATTTGTTTATTTGCTATAAACGCTGTTATGTTGTTCTGTGCATGTACTTGAGTTTTTAAAGGTACAGTTTATATATCTGACTGCTTGTATTAAAGGACAAAATTGTGTTTCAAATAGTATATAAATATATTTATACATTTTAATACAAGAATTATTGTGACGTGATAGAAAATATAAAGCTGTGTATGGAAAGCATCGTCAATGCACCGAGATGCACCGAGATATCCAATTGAACCGAATTGATGGCATGATAACCGTAACCGAACTGTGAGACCAGTGTAGGTTCACACCTCTAGTATGCATCAATATGGTGAACAGGCTGTCCCTTCAGGAACAATGCGAGGACTCGTCTGTCCCTGAGGTCTTTACAGGGATCGGTCTCGTGCTCTCCACTCCTCCATGACACCACAGCAGCTGCTCAGGATACGGCCTGGTCCAGGATTATGGAAACCTCGGGAATAATAAAAACAGACTAACATAGGTGCAGATGCCAAATGCAGATCTGAAATGTTGTTTTGCTGATTGTAAAAGGCCTCAGTCCTCCGTCAGTCCGTCATCACAGTGCTTCAGTATTATTATTCTTCTATTATTATTTCCTCCACATCTGTCTTGAGCATCTGTCTGAGCCCCCAAAGACAGTCTCACACCTCCAAAAGCCATTGCGTTTTGTCTTCAAAAGCTGCCACAGTTGCTTTTAAAACTACATTTCTGACTGATATCTACTCCGCTTCATCAGGAAGTGGCCATCTTTGCCTCATTGGATGGAAATGCTGCATTATTTACAAATTTATATTCCACTTTTGTGCATAAATTTAATTAGCATCTTTGAAAGGAAACAGCTAATGTCTGCAACGCTTCCAAGATGCAACATTGTGTAATGGTGTTTTTGTGCCTTTGTTAGGGGTTTGAGCCGAGGGGCACTGCAATAGGACAGAGACTGGTTACGTGGAACAACATGGTGAAAAACACTGGCTACAAAGCAACACTGGCAAACTATCCATTCAAATACGCGGACGAGCAGGCCAAAAGGTAACACTT
This sequence comes from Danio albolineatus, assembly GCA_903798035.1. Classification (NCBI taxonomy): domain Eukaryota; kingdom Metazoa; phylum Chordata; class Actinopteri; order Cypriniformes; family Danionidae; genus Danio; species Danio albolineatus. The sequence continues at coordinate 3,679,154 of CAIGQQ010037999.1, read as the reverse complement.
CCCTGTTGGGTTTCATCCAGAACTGCATTAGATGAGGGATAGGATTGATGGAAACTGTGGAATGACTGCAGTGTGCGAGTGTTTGTGGGTTTTGCATTAGGGGGAATGACACGTATTTATGTTTTATTTACAAATGTGGGTCTTGAATGTTTCATGAAATTAAAAATAAGTTCTTTAGATGTTAGTATCAGTATTGTTAGCTTTAAGAATATCTACAGTGGATACATAACGTATTCAGACAGACCGCCTTAATGATTTTAGCAAGTGGCTGCAAAATAACAAAGAGTGAGAAGTGTAAATTAATCTATTTTCCTCAGTAATGTCCACACAGCAGCCCGTACTGACAGAGAAACACAGAATTGTTGACGTTTTTGGAGATTTAATGAAACGATAAACTGAAATATCACATGATCCTCAGTATTTAGCAGAAGCCCCCTTTTGATCTAATACAGCTGTGAGTCTTTTAGGGACAGATGCAACAAGTTTTTCACACCTGGATTTGGGGATCCACTGTCATTCCTCCTTGTAAATCCTCTCCACTTCTGTCAGGTTGGATGGTAAACTTTGGTGGACAGCCGTTTTTAGGTCTCTCCAGAGATGCTCAATCGGGTTTAAGTCAGGGCTCTGGCTGGGCCATTCAAGAACAGTCACAGAGTTGTTGAGAAGCCGCTCAATTATTTTAGCTGTGTGCTTAGGGTCTTTGTATTGTTGGAAGGTAAACCTTCGGCCCAGTCTGAGGTCAAGAGCACTCTCATCTTTCTCTCAATAGCAATAGCAACCAGTTGTCCTGTCCCTGCAGCTGAAAAACACCCCCACAGCATGACGCTGCCACCACCATGCTTCACTGTCAGGACTGTATTGGACAGGTGATGAGCAGTGCCTGGTTTTCTCCACACATACCGCTTAGAATTAAGGCCAGAAAGTTCAATCTTGGCCTCATCAAACCAGAGAATCATATTTCTCACCATCTTGGAGTCCTTCAGGTGTTTTTCAGGAAACTCCATGCAGACTTTCATGTGTCGGGCCACTCTGCCATAAAGTCTGGTGAAGGGCTGCAGTGATGGTTGACTTTCTACAACTGTCTCCCATCTCCTGACTGCATCTCTGGAGCTCAGCCACAGTGATCTTTGGGTTCTTCTTTACCTCTCGCAACAAGGCTTTTATCTCTTGATAGCTCAGTTTAGCCGGACGGTCAGCTCTAAGAAGGGTTCTGGTTGTCCCAAACATCCTCCATTTAAGGATTATGGAGGCAGCTGTGCTCTTAGTAACTTTCTGTGAAGCAGAAATGTTTTTGTAACCGTGACCAGATCTGTGTCTTGCCACACTTCTGTCTCTGAGCTCTTCAGGCAGTCTCTTTGACCTCATGTTTCTCATTTGCTCTGACATGCATTGTATTGACAGGTCAGTTATGCACTCAGTATAATGGCCCGTTTCCACTGAGTGGTACAGTACGGTACGGGTCACCTTTATCAGACTTGCATTTCTACTGCTAAATGGTATCCTGTTGATGGGTGTGGAAAGTTTCAGTCGACGTCATTCTCGCTGGAGGAAATGTCTACAGTAAAGCTGTACGGGTCGTTCATGTATCATATGAGGAGCACTTCTCACAAAACAGATGCTTTATTATACACATAAACACTGGTGTATAAATGTTCATTACTGACTGAACATGATCTGATTATAACTGCAGATCAATGATGTAAAATATCCTACTGTCTGTGATTATATCAAATAAATAAATAAATGCAGCATATATGAACACATACAGCCCCACACAGTCTCCGATATGTTACCAGTTACAGAAAAACTACACACAGCAGACATTTAGTCCTTATTTAGGTTCAAAAACAACATGAAATATAGCCCACAGTCAAGTGAAACCGATCACGCTTTAGACGGGCTCGTAAAAAAACTACGGGGCACAGGGGAGAATTTGCTCTTCTTGGCTTTGTGGCTTTTCATCAAGGCGACGACAAGGTTTGTTTGAGCTCGGGTCGACCATGGCTCGTTATTATATGCATATAGTATTATGGTGTAATATCTCGGCGGTGTATTTAAACATGGCGGTTCCTTTGTTTTCATTCTGGCTTGTTGTGCGAGCGAGTGATGGTTCTCTGTAAAACAGTCAGCGTTCAGCTGCACATCTAGCTCCACCTTTTGGTACCCTTTGCAAAGAGTACCCAAAAAGTGGTTCGGTTCGGCATGCCTTTTGACAGTGGAAACGGCCATAAAAGCGTACCAACCCGTATCATACTACTCAGTGGAAACAGGCCATAATCAAACACAGTTGAAATGAAGGTGTAGAACCATCTCATGGATTACCAGAAGAAATGGACAGCAGTTAAATATACGAGTTAAATATACGAGTTAAATATACGAGTTAAATATATGAGCGTCACAGCAAAGGGTCTGAATACTGAGGATCATGTGATGTTCCAGGTTATCTTTTTGAATAAATCTGCAAAAATGTCAACAATTCAGTGTTTCTCTGTTAGTATGGGCTGCTGTGTGGACATTACTGAGGGAAACAGATTACTTTGTATTGTCTGCAGTGTTGAGTGTCTGAATACTTTCCGTACCCACTTCATCAGCTAGTGCGCACCAAAACTGTGTGAAAAATCACTTTTAGGAAATATAAACATCCAAAGCTTGTTTGTTTTTCTCCAAAGCTTTGTCACTTCTGCCTAAATGGTGTAAAGAAAATAACATCTAGAGAAATAATTGTGTAAAAAAGCAGAAACTGTGCCGTGGTTTATAACGAGGTGTTTGTAGAGTAATACACAACACCAACCCAGACAATACATCACTGCAGACTAGTACACTGTTGAACTATAAATGTTCATTAAAGTTACTTTTTTCAACTTCATTCATTCATTCATTTTCTTTTTGGCCTAGTCCCTTTATTAATCTGGGGTCGCCAAAGCGGAATGAACCGCCAACTTATCCAGCATATGTTTTACACAGCGGATACTCTTCCAGCTGGAACTGATCACTGGGGAAACAACACACACACTCATACACTACAGACAATTCCCCTATGGCGCATGTGTTTGGACCTGTGGGGGAAACCGGAGCACCCGGAGAAAACCCACGCCGATATGGGCAGAACATCCGAACTTCATACAGAAATGCCAACTAGCCCAGTCGAGGCTCGAACCAGCGACCTTCCTTCTTACTGTGAGGCGACAGCGCTACCCACTGTGCCACCATGACCCCCTTTAACAGAATCATATTGATTTGACGTGTCCACATTACCATTTCAGTCCTTCACACACAAACAGCTCACGTGTTACTGTAAACAGGTGTATTTCACTAGTAAATACTCTCCTCTTTCTGTATTTCAGTCACCAAGATGACCGGTGGTCCAAAGATCATTACGATCGAAAGAAAAGACAAGCGGAGTGGGATTTCAGCAAGGATAGTTTCTTCTGTGACGTACCAGGTCAGTTTCTTACAAATACAAGATCAACATAACCCAAAACGTCTTACACCACAGCCACATCACCCTGCAGCCCAAGACCGGTTACTCACTGAAGCTAAGCAGGGCTGATGGTCAGTTTCTGGATGGGAGACCACATGGGATAACTAGCTTGCTGTTGGAAGTGGTGTTAGTGCGGCCAGCAGGGGGTGTTCAACCTGTGGTCTGTGTGAGTCCTAACGCCCCAGTATAGTGAAGGGGACACTATACTGTCAGTGAGCGCTGTCTTTCAGATGAGTCGTACAAAGTCGTACCTGACTCTGATGTGGTCATCAGCCCTTACTCATCATGGCCTCCCAATCATCCCCATCCACAGAATTGTCTTTATCAGTGTCTGTCCACTCCACCTATAGCTGGTGTGTGGTGAGCGCACTGGTGCTGTTGTCCTGTGGCTGCCGTCGCATCATCCAAGTGGATGCTGCACACTGGTGGTGGTGTGGAGAGAGCCCCCCTCATGATTGTGAAGCGCTTTAGGTGTATGTACATGTACGATAAATGTGCTAAATAAATACACATTACATCATATAGATTCAAATATCTGTTGATTTTTAATGTGTGCGTTGAACATGTTATTTACAGTACTATTTTGAAGCTTCAAGTCAAGCTTATTTTGTTTTCAAAATAACAAATATAGAGTATATAAAATATTTATACAATATTTGATAATCAAAATATTTTTTTACAGGATTGTTTGATAGTTACAACTTAAAAACTACATTTATTTGATATGAAAGTCTTTTCCAAATGTCCTTACGGTAATTTTTTATCAGTTGAGATAAATTAATAATAATAAAGTATTTATTTATTTTGTAAGTAAGAAAAAAAATAACTTTGTTTTATTTATATCTTTAAGTGTTGGTTGATGCATTGTTGGTGTAGGTTTAATCTATAGCCATGCTTTTTGTAAGTATGTCACTAGATATGTTTCCATCCAAAAATGCGAATGAACTTCATGCGCAAAACTGGATTATTGCATAAAAGACTTGCTAATAAAGCAGCGTTTCTATCTAACGAGTCAAAGCGGACAAAATCGTCACTTCCTGGTGAACTGGCACCAAATATCAACAGTAAAAGCGTAATTTACTGCAGTAGGGGAAGCTGCGTGAATCTTCTCTTCATTTAATAAATGACTCGTGCCTCAGAAGGCAATCCTGACCCGCAGTGAACGCGCGGTGACGTTTGAAGGTGTCAGACGCGGAGCACAGACGCTCTTGATTCTGGAGGTCATTAATAATATAATAACACAACTACTGAAACGGTGAGGCGCTTCAGAATGACCAAAACAACATTTCAGATGTTTTACGATGTGCTCAGCCGCTGGTTTGTCCATTTACACACATTTTCATCATCACATGATCTCTTATAACAAAATCACATGACCTTTATTTAATGCGCATACTGGAGTTTATGCAGTAAAAGTGTTTCCATCGCAGTTTATGCGCATCTTTTCTTATCCAATTAAAAGTTTATCCCACTCAGTTATAAACATACATTTTTATGCGCATTTTCAAAATTTATGCGCATCATGGCGTTTCCATCAACCGTTTTTTTAATGCGCATCTCCAAAATGCAAATAAAAATAGCTGGATGGAAACATAGCTACTGTAATCTTAACTATATCTAACTCATAAAATTATAAGGATAAAAACATATATAGTTAACTGCTTTAATATTATTATAAATGCATTGCTTCCCACACAGGCTTTACTAGGGCGGGTCGCCCAGGCATATTAACGGCCGCCCAAGTATATTTAGTGACACGCTTTATTTTTTCCTATTATTATCATCTTTTATGCTTTTTTTTTTTGTGTATCCACCAAATATAACCAAACATCCGCGAGCGATTAAGTGGTGGAAAATCTTCCCTCTTTACCCGTTTCTTGCTCGTTCTGTGTGCACGATACCTGTCAACACTCCCACTGACAGTCACGTGCTCTACATACCCACAGAGACCTGCACCTTTTGCGTCCCGCTGGTGTTTCTAAATCTACTAAAATGTCCAGGGCTTGGTTTTGCTTTCGTTTTGTAATCTGTTAATTTGATGCACAAAGCAGCGAGAGCGAGAGAAACGTTAATTCATTATTTCATCTAAACGACTCTTTACTAAACAAGCTTTACTTTAATAAATGTAAAGAAAACTTTACTAAACACTCGGAGAGGACAAAATGATCAAAATTGGCTGCAGAATATTTGTACAATCAACTCATTTGCCTCATTTAAATAATCTACACCTTTTATACTTGTAATTATTATCATTTTTAGAGATATTGTCTGTTTTTATTACTTTTTCTGTCATTTATTTCTAATTTGCTGTATATTTTATTCATTTGATGATGTCAATATACTGCATATCTTATACATCTAAACTGATTTGGCAAAACTGCCAATAAAGCAAGCTTGAATGAGAGACAGAGAGGAGCAGATTTGTCCTGTCAGTGGGTGCACATGGCTCCTGAATAGCATAAAAGAGAAAGAGTGAATGTGTTTTTATTTATTTCAGTCTTTTTTTTTACTTTTAACCCATTGAAAAGAAAAAGTTTAAATCAGATCCGTCATAAATAGTGTTAAAAATCTAATTATGTTTTGTTTGTTGCTATAGATAGATAGATAGATAGATAGATAGATAGATAGATAGATAGATAGATAGACAGATAGACAGATAGATAGATAGATAGATAGATAGATAGATAGATAGATAGATAGAGATAAATAGTTATTATGTATATATATAAATATATATATACATAAATAGTTAACTATTTATGTGCTGTGGGTAAAAGGTGTTTCAATCCGGCTACCACCGCAAGTATATTTCAAACCTGTGGAAAGCACTGATTAAATTAATGTCATATATTATATTAATGTTAATATCATATTAGCCACTGCTTTAAAAATATGTATTGTATATTTTAAACATTGCATTAAAGTTTTATGCATATACAACCTTTTTTTTTATTTATTTGTGTTCATATTCATGGCTCAAAACTGGTTTTGTGTGCATTAGCAAATGTCTTACTAGTAGAATCAATGCCAAAATGAAGCATAAGTGAATGAAATGCACACATTACTGAAGTGAGATGAGTTCATATTAATCAAATCTGCCATCTAGTGGACGGTGGAGGAAGGATTCTGGTTCCTGCTTTATTTACTAATGCTTGTTTCTCTACAGGTGACAGCTATTCCCGGATCGTGTTTGCTTCTGCTGAAGGCAAGAACTTGTGGAATATACAGGCCATTAAATCCATGTGCAATTTCGACAATACGCGGGTATGTAGCATTGCTTTACATGTAATGATTATACCATTTACACATGCATGAATTATGTTTTACTGATGTTTCAGACACATTAGATTTACTCACGGACATTTACTTAAAGTAGAAGCTGCTCAGAAATGCCAGTCGTTATATACAATCCTAAATGTGAAACATACTTTTGCAATGCCGTTTTTAATGGGACACCTTGCTTTCCATATGGAGAACAGTAAAAGACTTGTATTTTAAATGTGGATCCATTAGAAACATGTTATTGATGTCTCTTTTTATTGTCATGAATCTATAAATTATAGAAACGTGTTACAAACTATTAATTTTTAAGTAAAAGTATTACATTTGATGTCCGATATTAAAATGTGCTTTGAAAAATGTGTTTAATAACCTCCCAACCAAAGTGAATGATTAAAAAAACTGCAAAAGACGTTCAGTGCTACATACTTCAGAGTCTTTGTAATGGGTTTCAAATAGGGCTGCACGATATTGGAAAAATCTGACATTGCGATATTTTGTTTTCGGAAATATATATATATATACACCAGATGACTTAAATAGTTTTATTTGGTAAGAATTCAGGTGCAGAAATTGAATATTTAGTGTATAAAATAGCACTGCACAGTCTTCACTGTGTAAATAATTGGTAACTCCTAAGAACTATGGTCCATTAGTTATTGTTAGCTAATGTATTTACTAACATTAAGTATGAATAATCTTGTACAGAATTTATTAATCATAGTTTATTTTTTACTAATACATTATTAAAATCCAATGTTATGCTTGTTAGCATTAGTTAATGCACTGAGTTAGCATGAACTGATGATGTTTAACTTAACGTTAACTAACATTAATAAAGTTGTAATGTATTACTAATTGTTGGTTCGTATTCGTAAATACATTAACTAGCATCGACTAATGGACCATTATGGTGTTACCAAATAATTAAATAAAATAACGTGGTGGTGCAGTGGGTTGAGCTGTCGCCTCACAGCAAGAAGGTCACTGGTTCAAGCTTCGGCTGGGTTAGTTGGCATTTCTGTGTGGAGTTTGCATGTTCTCCCCGTGTTCACGTGGGTTTCCTCCGGATGCTCCGGTTTCCCCCACAAGTCCATGTGCTGTTGGTGAATTGGGTTAAGCTAACTTGTCTGTAGTGTCTGTGAATGAGTGTTTATGGGTGTTTCCCAGATATTGGTTGCAGCAGGAACGGCATCCGCTGCTTAAAACATATGCTGGACAAGTTGGTGGTTCATTCCGCTGTGGTGACCCCAGATTAATAAAGGGACTAAGCCGAAAAGAAAATAAATGAACGATGCAATTTATTGTGCCTGAATGCTTTAAACTTCCTTGATATGCTCATGCAGCCACAGGCCTTAAAGCACTGACAAATGACACACTGTTGTTCTATTATGGTAAAAAACTGTCAATTAATTAAACATTTTTAAAAAAGTCATGTTCTGAACTGTGGCTCTATAATCACGACCCTACATTAAATATACTACAATGTGACTGTTGCAGATTCACACATTGTGATATTAATGCTGACATGATATACTGTGCAGCGCTAGTTTCAGCTATACATTTCTAACTACTTACAATGTGTTGTTTAAAAAATGTCTTTACCGGATCTTTGATCTGTTTTACCTATTAAGCCATTAAAGCTTAGATTGCAATCAACTTTAATCTCTCTCTTCATGTCTGTTTCTTCAGGTTCGGTCTCATCCCCAGTATCTGGATCTCTGTCAGCGCACCACTGCTGCCTCCTGCTGTCCCAGCTGGACACTCGGAAACTACATAGCCGTCCTTACAAACAAATCTTCCTGCCAGAAGATCACAGAGCGAGATGTATCCCACACCCTGAATATCCTGCGCTCCTGTGCTAAATTTTACCACAACGGTACCCTTGGTCCTGAATGCTGGGACATGACCACCCGAAAAAAGGACCTCAAGTGTAGCAACCTGCCACGGAAGTGTACAAAATACAACGCTGTGTATCAGATTTTCCACTTTTTAGTGGACAAAGACTTTCTGAACCCAAAGAACACAGACTACCTTCCACCAAACCTTAAATACAGCATGCTCTTTGCTCCTACAGAGAAAGGAGAGACCATGATGAACATTTACTTGGACAACTTTGAGAACCGCAACTCTTCGGATGGGATCACGATGATAACTGGAATAGAATTTGGCATCAAACACAGTTTGTTTCAGGACTACCTCCTGACGGATACCATGTATCCTGCAATAGCTATTGTCATCGTCTTGGTGGTCATGTGTGTCTACACGAGATCCATGTTCATCACCCTTATGACGATGTTTGCGATCATCAGTTCCCTCATCGTTTCGTATTTCCTATATCGAGTGGTCTTCAACTTTGATTTCTTCCCTTTCATGAACCTAACAGCGCTCATCATACTAGTAGGAATCGGGGCTGATGATGCATTTGTGCTGTGTGACGTCTGGAATTACACAAAGTTTGACAAACCCAATTCTGAGCTCTCGGAAACGGTGAGCGTCACGCTTCAGCATGCAGCGCTCTCGATGTTTGTGACCAGCTTCACAACGGCTGCTGCTTTCTATGCCAACTATGTGAGCAACATCACTGCCATACGGTGCTTCGGTGTGTATGCTGGTACGGCTATCCTGGTTAACTACATACTGATGATTACCTGGTTGCCAGCTGTGGTGGTCTTACATGAGCGGTACCTGGTTAACCTTCTTACATGTTCAAGGTCACAAAACAACTCATCGCAGGGGGCTGTAACTTTTTGGACAAGACTGTGCCAGGTGGTCAACAAGAGTCTGTTTAGCATCTCAGAGGCCTCGAGGATTTTCTTTGAGAAAGTTCTGCCTTGTGTCGTGATCAAGTTGCGGTACTTGTGGCTCTTGTGGTTCCTGGCTTTGACTGTAGGTGGTGCTTATGTGGTTTGCGTGAATCCCAAAATGAAACTTCCCTCTTTGGAGCTCTCAGAATTTCAAGTGTTTCGCTCCTCGCATCCCTTTGAACGCTATGATGCGGAGTACAAAAAACTCTTCATGTTTGAACGGGTCAACCATGGGGAAGACCTACACATGCCTATTACAATCATTTGGGGAGTTACTCCAATCGACAGCGGAGATCCGCTAAACCCTAAAAACAAGGGTAAGCTAACTCTTGACACAACCTTCAACATTGCGAGTCCAGCAAGTCAAGTATGGATTCTCAATTTCTGCCAGAAGCTTAGAAACCAGAGCTTCGTTTACCAATCCGAGGAGCAAGACTTTACAAGCTGCTTCATGGAGACTTTCAAGCAGTGGATGGAGAACCAAGACTGCGAAGAAGCCTCTGTTTATCCCTGTTGTAGCCAATCCACGTTCCCCTACAGACAAGACGTCTTTGAGTTGTGCATCAAGCGAGCGATAATGGAGCTCGATCGAAGCACCATCTACCACCTTGACAGCAAGACGCCAGGACCAAGGTTTGACATAAACGACACCATTCGAGCAATCGTACTCGAGTTTCAAAGTACCTACCATTTTACTCTGGCCTACGAGAAGATGCATCAGTTTTACAGGCAAGTTGATACTTGGATTCAGGAGGAGCTCAGAGATGCTCCTGAAGGACTGAGCTATGGTTGGTTTGTAAGCAACCTGGAGTTCTACGACCTACAGGACAGCTTATCCGATGGGACTTTAATTGCTATGGCACTGTCAGTAGTGGTGGCCTTCAGCGTTATGCTCCTGACCACCTGGAATATCATCATCAGCCTCTACGCCATTATATCCATCGCTGGAACCATATTTGTTACAGTCGGCTCGCTGGTGCTTTTGGGCTGGGAGTTGAATGTGCTGGAGTCGGTGACCATCTCGGTTGCTGTAGGCCTTTCTGTGGACTTTGCTGTACATTACGGAGTGGCGTACCGCCTTGCTCCAGAACCAGACAGGGAAGGGAAGGTGGTTTTCTCCTTGAGCAGGATGGGCTCGGCTATAGCAATGGCAGCATTGACTACGTTTGTTGCCGGTGCAATGATGATGCCGTCCACAGTTCTGGCGTATACTCAACTGGGCACATTTCTAATGCTAATCATGTGCATTAGCTGGGCCTTTGCTACATTTTTCTTTCAATGCATGTGCCGCCTGCTTGGACCCCAAGGCACTTGCGGACAAATCCCGTTGCCAAAGAAGCTACAGTGTGCAGAACGTACACCTGAAAACCAGTCTGCTATCAATAACCAAGGTAAAGCTGGTGCTTGCTACACAACCAAGCATGAACACTATGAGCTTGAACCCTTAGCGGCGAATGTCAGAAATGAGGAAAAGGCCTCAGATGAAGAACAAGAAGCCTTGCAGAATAACATCACCCCTCATCATGGTGCAGCTATATCTGCATCCCACAAAGAACCCAAACATGAGTTTGAAAATGGCTTCCAAGGCACAGAACATTCACATCTCCATCAGTACGCTTTCAATACAAGGTGTACCTGTGAGAACTCAATGCATCAGTATATCAGGGAGCGACAAAGAACTGCTTGCCATCCTTGCAGCCAATCTCGAGAAACCCAATGTGCTACCAAACAGTCCAATCACTTACCCATGTGTCTGAACCGGGATATGATCCATGCTCCTACCAACAGTGGCCACTTCCAACCTTGCACACCAAGCCAAATATCAAGGCCAGCTGCTCACCGATGTTTCGGTGGGGGCTGCGGTATGCATGCAGTGCACATTTTACATCAGCAAACAGACACCGCAGTGCATGAGGAGTCCCACATCAGTACATGTGTCCCCAATTCATCTCTACCAGAGAGCCAGAACAGTCCTGCTCGCGTTCAGTTTCCAGATGTTCAACGCTGCTCTTCGCCTGACACGACTGGAGTCTGTACTCTAAATCATGATACACAGAACACTGGGGAACTGGCGATACATTCCCAGACCTCACAGACAATACCATGGAACCATTTAAAAACAAAAGCAAACGGCACTTGTGTTTTGCTACAGGACAGTCGTGAGGTGGTACCTGAGGAAAGCATCAGAGGCAAAGATGATAAAGAACAGATAGAGTCGGTCTCTCCCAAAAGGTTTAACTGTTTTAAAAAAAACGTCAATGCAAAGGGAAATTCTGTCGAGTTTCACAAGACGAGAACCAGCGTGCCTACCATCGCCATCAATTCTAAAGCCTCCTCTGAGAGTTTATGCTAACTTTATAAACACAAACAAATGAGGGTTATATTGAGACTCTGTCGTATTGAGCACAGGAAAGACATTTCCGACTATGTGATTTCTGACATGTCGTCAAGGAAATGTTTGTGTTTGAGAAGAAGTCTGATTTATGAAGACAATATTTTGACACACTGGCTGGAATTAGTGTGACATCTCAGTGTTTTTAAATGTCTGGATACAGGCCGTCGCTTTTTTCATGGGAACAGCAAGACATAGTCAATTTATTTTCCTGCACATTTCATATGAACTTGTGTGTCTGTGTATGTATATATATATATATATATAAATATATATTTGTGTGTGTTGTGTATGTATTTGAATCATGCACTTTTTGTTGACGCTTTGCCTATAAAGTTTTTAATACTTCACAAATACACTTCAGTAGTTCCTGTGGTGCTAAATTGAAAGACTATAGCTGCGTCCCAAATGACACACTATGCACTTATGCACTATGTACTTATGCACATAGTACATGTATGTAGTGTCGTCCCAAATGGAACACTAATGGCTTTTTTACTAAGCGGAAGTTTAAACCAATTCCCTGATGACGTTCGACGGTTGCCAAATTCATGAAATAAATGACCAAAATACCAAATAATACCTGCCATGAGTGTAACCGCATTCACCATCGGGAGGCGCTATAATCACTCTCGTCAAACTAATTACTTTTAAAACATAACCTATAAAAATACAAAAGCTCTTTTGATTAATTTTAATATTCACTGAATAATAAAATGTGTTGATCACAGCAGCTTGACATATTCAAAAGACTCAGACCCCGTTTACACTAATGCGTTTTCGTTTTAAAACGCATAAGTTTTGCTACGGTTACGCCATCAGTCCACACTACATCAGAGTTTTCGAGCCATGAAAACGAAGCGTTTTGGAAACGCTGGAGAGGCCGTTTTCATTCTAAAGCGCTCCTGCTCCGTCTCAGTGTGGATGGGGGAAACGGAGACGTCTGAAAACGGAGGCGTGGCTGCTGAGATTCGCTACTCGATTGGGGCTTTTGGGTCATTGCGTATCCTTCCCTTATTCGTCAAGCCCCTATCACATGACTATAACGCCACCGGAAGACGGCAGACCAGCCTTCACTGTAAACAACAACATGGACAGAAATGGGAGCTGTGTTTGCACTATTGTCGGTTTTAGGCACCATTGTGCAGTTAAACTCTGCCTTTTTTACTACAACAGCTGCATATATTCACAAAAGGCAAGCTACACTCTAAAAAAAAAGGTTCCTTGAGGTTCTATATAGAACCCCAGGGTTCTATACTTGGCCAGTAGAACCTTTTACCCAAAAAATGGTTCTATTTAGAACCCTTTGAGTGCAAAGAACCTTTTTGATTAAAATGGTTCTATAATTTCTGATTTATAACATACTTATATAGTAAAGATTATAAACTAATAATAAGCTATAACACAGAGAGACAACGCTTTTCGAGTCAAAACCTAATAAAATGACTGCTATGGTCAAAAACGTAATCAATGTATGATAGGATTTTTGTTTCATGCAGGTTTAATAATTTATTTTAAACTAATAATCATGATAACTTCACTCTTAAAAATGATGTGTTAAAAATTAACACAAAATATGTGTTAAACAGTTCGTAACACATCTTGTATTGCTACAGACACATTGTGTGTTAATATTGTGCTTAGCTGTTTACACAATGGCTGTGTTAAACCAAAATCCCTTTCTGTTTGGTTTTACTACATTTAAGCAGTACACATACTGTATAAAATGCACATTTATTTTACCTGTAGTCAAAGGGCGATGTCTACTGTATTTATGTAATTTAATTATCATGTTGGCAATATAAAATAAGTATTTGAGTATACCTGGGTGAAATGTACGCGCTTTGAACGTGCGCGCGCGCGCGCTAAGTGCATGCGCAGTGACGTTCATTTTCAACCATCGCTCCCACGGCCCTGTCGGATATGAAGCTCTCTGCCTCAGGTGAGTGAAATTAATTACAATTCGTCTACGACAGTCAATATTTTTCCACTTTGCTTAAGAATGTTTTGTGTTTGTTGTCCTAGAAGTTGTTTTTTCTACTATGTTGTCTGTGTATCGTACTACACGGGTGACCTATTAACTTTGTCGCAAGCTAGGTTAACAGTTAACCCATTTGGCGCGTTTTTTGTAAACTTGTGTTTGCAGAATTGTTAATAACACGTATCAAGCGGAAGACTTAGCATAGGCTTGTTGTGATTTCGGTAGGAAAGTTAGCGTCACTTTATAATTGATGTGAACGTGAATGTTGAGTGTGTGAATGTGAACGTAAAGCCTCCGCATCTCTGAACTCGAGGTAGCGTTATCTCACGCCGGAGACATTCTATAACGTTACGTAATCATAATGCTATTTAATGATGATGCCCTTGGACAGTAATTTGTGTATCAGCCCGAGACTTAAGGTTAGCTGGGTGCTGCGGACAGACAACAAATGGCGCCTTGGTGTGAGCAAATTCATAAAAAAATGTCTAAATATGAGAACCTTTATTGTAATCAAACTTGCGCGCCATTTTGGGCCACCCGTCTAGTCACATACTATTCAAAATATGCTTTGTATTGTTGTACACTGTTACATGTTTTTGTTTTTTCACTGTGCTGTGTATATATGGATTTCTTTCCCTTTTACTTAGATAAAGGAAGTCGAGGAACAAATTACAGTTACTCTAACACTTCTACACCGAGCTCTTGCAACTGCTCATAGACGGAAAGGAAACATGGAGAAAACTATTCACAGTTGGCATGGAGCATGACAAATTTTAAATATAATATATTACAAGCAACATCCCTGATTCATCAGAAAGAAGTGTGCATTCATTATGGGTAAATGAATAATGTCTTTCACTTTTAATATTATATAATAGTAAATATTTAAATAAATAAAATGTTTTTGTCATTTCTTAATGTCATTGAACAGATAAAACTCAGACTGGCACCACAAATAGATTGGTGACACTGCTTGAAGAAAATACAATCCTGAGAGAGCACGAAGAGACAAAGACGCTGTCTATTTCCTTAAGAAAGGTTATTGATAAAGTTGCTGTCAATGACCTTGTAAAGAAACATGTGAGTGTTTTTTTTAAGTCAATGTAAGCTGTATTTGTTTGCAAATTATTACATTAATTTAAATAGGAAATCATTGTTTTTTTTGTTTTTTTTTTTAAGGTAGACATTGAATTTTCCAAGCTTGCAGATGGGAAAGAGGATTTGTCAATCCAGAAACGGGAAAGGAACATAATTCCAAATCTCAAGGGAATAGTGTCCTTGGAGAGGAAAAATGACATCAGATACTTGCTGGAGAAGTCTGACAATCAGCATGATGGTATGGACTTCAGCCAAAATGTCTGTTGCCTGTGCACACTTTTGTAAACATAGTTTAAACAAGAAAACGTAATGTAAATTTTAATTTTCAATTTATGATAAAGTAATTATTACAAATACATATTAATTCATTTTAATAAATTTAATTCTTATTTTGCATGTGACCTGCATCTTCACTTCTTCAAGATGAGCTGTGTTACTCTATGCTGAAGATCCTCATTCATCTTCTTCCACCCACGGCATCTGGGAGAACCGTTGCTAGAAGTAAGTGCTGTGTGAAATCTGCTGTACTGTATCATACCTATGGTATGGTTTTTACTGTGTTAGCTTGTGATAAACAAAATTGTTTCTAATGCAGCAATTTTCTAATGGTTTTCATTGTTTCATTTCTAAAGGCTGGTACCAATGTTCCATCTTTGCTCACTGAATCCATGAAGGGGACCCTGAAGTCAGCTCAGCCACAGTTTGTTTCCATCAGTTCTTTAGGACATGGATGCCGGTATGTAATTGTCAAAGAATGACTCTTTTGCCTCTCTTACTAATGTTGAAACCATGACCTCTGCTGTGGACAAACTTTTTACATTTTCTGGCTGTGTAATTTTCAGTATCTATCCTCTGTTTGAAATGAAAGATCAGGTGTTATTTATGAAGCACATACAAACATGCAGGCTAAATGTATTGTGAAATTTTGAACCTTGTTAAATATAGGCTACATATGTATATATTGTGCTAAATAAGTTTAAAATTAATATTTTAATGTATATCTTGCTTTTCTTCAAATAGCCTGGAAACAACTGCGTCATAAATCTTGTGCTTGGTATGTATCATTGTTTTTAAATCTAAACAAACTGTATTTATTAAGTATGATGAAATGAATATTATAAAAGACTTTAACATTGTATTCATGATTACAGAAAGAGTAATTGGACCCATATTAAGTTCCCAACCTTGGTCTGCAGGACACAAGTAGCTTTGAAGAGGAAAGATCCCAGCTTAAAGAAGGACATGCGTTACATCCATAATTGTGGCACAATTATCATCAACAAGGACACCTGGTAAATATTGTATTTTATAACATGCATATGTCAGACTTGGTTGTTGTGTACTGAAATAATATTTTTATCACAAAAATGTTCTATTACTTATTGCTACTGTTTGTACAGTGAGAATATTAAGGTCATTGCTTATTTAAAAGTCCTGCAGAGAAAAAAATATGTATTGAAATAAAGTGTAAATTTGCCTACAGGATTTGTTGCAATGTCTGCAAAACAAATTTAAAAATGAAAGGATTTCAGTGGTGAGCTCATCAATCATCTCGCAAATGAAACAAAATAATGGGATGAAAAGGAAGTGAACTGTACTCTGAGGAACTTAACACAAGGTAAGTTCAGTTCAATACAGTTTATGTCAAAGGTAGATTAATTCTGTGATATAAATTCATATTTACACACTCTAAAATGCTGTCTTCCTACCTCAGATTGTGATGGACCTGGAATGCGACACCAGATACTCATAAGTCAAGAACCGAATGAAAGACCCTTTTCCAGAGTACAGATTATGGAGGGGTTTGCAGAACTAATGGAGCAGTTTTTTTTTTCTTCTTGGAGTGCCAGAGCTTGTGAGTAAACACTGTTACATTGTGTGTTAAATAGTTTTGAGATCAATTTAATGAACAAGTTTAATGAACTTGTATTGCTGAAAATGTGTTATTTGGAAACTTACACATGAAGTAAACAAAATGTTTTTTTGGATTTAGGATGCTGAAAACTTGGTGAAGAACACAGAAACATCATTAAAACAAATAGCCCAAAAAAGGGAAGGAAAGAAGGAAGTGCTCCATGACAGTCTCATTGGACCAGCAGAGGAAACTGCAGAAGGTAACTACTCCCTATATTACATCCCATATCCTCCAAACACACACACACACTTTAATATTGATTATAACTGTAATTCTATTTGATGACTTATGTTAATTGGTTAAAAATACTCAACATTAAAATATTGTTTTACAGAAATCCAAAGGTCCTACACCAATCAGGATTCAACAGCTCTCCTGATTCCACCTACTGTAGGCTTGAAGTGTCAGTATACAACACTCACTCGCTACCCTTCGACTTCCTCATTTATCAGAGGCACCACAGTGGAGTGAATCACCAATTCATCTGCCCTTTCCAGCCACAACCCAGCACTTGGAAACACCCATATTCTCTTACATCTACACACATTCACTCACTATGACCAATTCACCTATACCGTACACATGCTTTTGGACTGTGGGGTCAACCGAAGCACCCAGAAGAAACCCACAAGAAAACTGGGAGAACTTGGAAACTCCACACAGAAATGCCAACTGGCCCAGTCGGGACTAGAACCAGTGACCTGCTTGATGTGAGGTTAAAAATTATGTATAAAAATGGATGTTGTGATGACCAATACATGCAGGTACCATCAACTTTTTGAAATTGTAGTGTTATTTAATAGATGCATTGATATTGTTTTGTGTATTGTTTCCATCTGCATTGTGATATATTTCTCTTCCATTTAGAGATGTGTGAAAGTTAAGCTCTGTATTTGCTCAAACAGTAAAAAAGCGTATAAAAGTGAAATCATTACAATTACATTGTTGAATGCCATTAAACTGTTAAGGTAGATCTGCTGTCCAATGCAAAGTATGCAGAGGTGCAATTTTAAGTATTATTTAAAAAATATTTTGTATAATGGATTGAATAAATTTAAACAATTTGAATTGTCTGGATTGGTTTTATTTTTTATTCATTAATAAGTAGCAATAATTCATTAATAAATAAAAAGAACCCTTAAATGGTTCTAAATAGAACCATCTAACTTGAATTCAAAGAACCATTTTTGGGTTCTATTTAATGAACCCTTAAAATGGTTCTATATAGAACCTTTTTGGGGTTCCATATATGAAGCGCTCGATAGAACCATTTTTGGTTCTATATAGCACCGTTTGTTTTAAGAGTGTACTGTTTCAGCACTCGCTAATCGCTCGCGTTTCCAGCAGCGTAAGCCCTATATAGAATGCCGAGCGAGACTCATGCTTCCTGTTTATACTTGAACGCGCATGCCCAGAGTGCGCGAATGGTCACGCGATATACATTTTTGGTGGCGTAGTGTGGACTGAGATATTCAATTCAATTCAATTCACCTTTATTTGTATAGCGCTTTTACAATGTGGATTGTGTCAAAGCAGCTTCACATAGAAGGTTATAGTAAATTGAAAATGTCAGTTTAGTTATTAGCTATTAAATTATTAGCTAGTATATAGCTGAGTTCAGGTCAGTTCAGTGTTGTTTAATATTCACTACTTAGAGTCCAAACACTGAAGAGTAATCCATCGGTGCGCAGCTCTAGCTGCAGTCTAGTCGCTGGAGGCTGGAGAACTCGAGACTCGTCTGTCCTTGGAGGGTCACGGGAATCCGTCTCTTGCTTGCTACTCCGCCAAGCAGCTGCTCAGGATACAGCCTGGTCCAGGGTTAAGGAGCCTTGGGATCGTCTCGTCACGGGTCTTGGATCGCATCCGTGGCGCTGCATAATCTCTGGGGGCCTCGGGAAGAGTATCCCCAGTTGGAATAGAGAACAAAGAAAATAATTAGCGTAGCTGCAGTTCATAGTGTATATAAAGGGGATGCGTGGAGCACATTCGTGCATCATACCGCTAAGTGATGTATTGAGTGTATGCTTTACTAAAAAGATAGGTCTTTAATCTAGTTTTGAACTGTGAGAGTGAGTCTGAGCCCCGGACATTGTCAGGAAGGCTATTCCAGAGTTTAGGAGCCATAAATGAGAAGGCTCGACCCCCTTTATTTGATTTTGCTATTCTGGGTACTACTAGAAGCCCTGAGTTTTGAGATCTTAGAGAGCGGGTTGGATTGTAGCGAGACAGAAGGTTGGTTAGATAAACAGGAGCTAGATTATTTAATGCTTTATATGTAAGAAGTAATATTTTGAACTCAATACGAAACTTAACAGGCAGCCAGTGTAACGAGGATAAAATTGGGGTGATATGATCATATTTTCTAGACCTGGTAAGAACTCTGGCGGCTGCATTTTGTACTAGCTGAAGTTTGTTAATAGAGGAGGCTGGGCAACCAGCGAGCAGAGCATTACAGTAATCCAGCCTGGAAGTCATAAAAGCATGAACTAGCTTTTCTGCATCTGAGATGGATAGCATACTTCGTAGCTTAGCAATATTTCTCAGATGAAAGAATGCAGTTTTTGTGATATGGGAGATATGGCTTTCAAAAGTTAAATTGCTGTCTAATATGACACCCAGATCTTTAACAGTAGAGCTAATGCTAACTCTGCATCCCTCTAGTTGCAGGTCGAGTTGTGCGATCTGCTGTGTACAGGATTTAGGTCCTATAAGTAAAAGTTCAGTTTTGTCTGAGTTTAAGAGAAGGAAGTTGTTGGTCATCCAGTTTTTAACATCTTTAATACACTCAGTTAGTTTTGATAGTTTAGACGTCTCGTCAGGTTTAGTAGAAATATATAATTGAGTATCATCAGCATAACAGTGAAAGCTGATCCCGTGTCTTCTAATAATGTCTCCCAGGGGCAGCATGTATATTGTAAACAGCAAAGGTCCTAAAACTGATCCTTGAGGCACCCCATACTTAACTGGCCTGACTTGTGAAGGTTGTCCATTAATATTCACAAACTGGTAACGATTAGTTAAGTATGACTTGAACCATTGTAAAGCCGTTCCCTGGACACCTGTAGAGTTTAAGCGATTTATGAGGATATTGTGGTCAATTGTGTCAAATGCGGCACTAAGATCTAGCAGGACTAACAGCGAGATGCACCCTTGGTCAGCAGCTAATAATAAATCGTTGGTTATTTTCACTAATGCAGTTTCTGTACTGTGATGAGGCCTGAAACCTGACTGGAACACCTCAAAAGCATTGTTCATCTGCAGAAAGGAGCATAATTGGGCAGAAACAACTTTTTCTAGTATTTTAGACATAAATGGAAGATTTGAAATAGGCCTATAATTAGCTAAGTTGCAGGGGTCCAGTTGTGGTTTCTTAATAATAGGCTTAATAACAGCGAGCTTGAAAGAGTTTGGAACATGTCCTAATGACAAAGAAGAGTTGATAACGTTAAGAAGAGGTTCTCCTATTACAGGTAGCAATTCTTTCAGTAATTTTGTTGGAATTGGGTCTAGCATACTCGTAGCTGGTTTAGAACTATTTATTATTTTGTCTAGCTCTTCCTGTTCTATGTTCTCGAAGCACTGTAGGCTAATTTGGTTCAGTGGAATGTTTACTGGATCTGAAGTATACGGCTGTACAGAGATTTTAACATCTATTTTTTGTCTAAAGCCTTCTATTTTATCACTGAAAAAATTCATAAAGTCTTCGCTACTCATTTGCGGTGTGATATTTTGTTCCAGCGATGACCGATTGTTTGTTAATTTAGTAATGGTGTTGAATAGAAATCTAGGATTGTTATGGTTATTTTCTATCAGTTTACGGAGGTGCTCAGCCCTGGCGGATTTGAGGGCCCTCCTATAGCTGGACATACTGTCTTTGTACGCAATTCTAAAGACCTCTAAATTTGTTTTTTTCCATTTACGTTCCAAGGCACGGGTTGCTGTTTTGAGAGCGCGCGTGTGACTGTTATACCATGATGTAGTTTTATCTTCTCTAGTCTTTTTTAATTTGATGGGTGCCACAGTATTTAGTGTGCTAGTAAAGATGGCATCCATGCTGCTAGTTATTACATCGAGGTCATTTGCATTTGCAGGTGCATTTCGAAATAAAGAAAGATCAGGCAAGTTATTTGCGAATTCCTCTTTGGTAGACGGAACGATAGATCTACTAAGGCGATGTATTGGTGCGGATCTGCTAATGTCAGGTAAACATAGCTTGTAAAGTAAGAGGTAGTGGTCCGTAATATCGTCGCTTTGTGGTATAATCTCTACATCCATGACCTCAATTCCATAAGAGAGAATTAGATCTAAAGTATGCTTTAGACGATGGGTGGGACCAACAACATTTTGCTTTATCCCAAGGGCATGTAGTAGATCCATAAATGCGAGCCCTAATGTATCGTTGGCGTTATCTATGTGGATGTTAAAGTCTCCTACAATTAGTATTTTATCAGTTTTAACTAGTAAGTCAGAAATAAAATCAGAAAACTCTTTTAGAAAATTGACATAGGGTCCTGGGGGTCTATATATGGTGATTAAAGCGAGAGATAGCATTTTATTCATAGTATCCGAAAGCATAACATTAAGCGCCAATACTTCAAAGGAGGTAAACATAAGTCCGTTTCTCTGATTAACATTAAGAATACCACTAAAGATTGATGCAACTCCACCACCACGACCAGTTTGACGAGCCTCATGCTTATAAGAGAATCCTGGAGGAGTTGCTTCATTTAAACTAATATAGTCATTTTGTTTCAGCCAGGTTTCAGTGAGACAGAGTGCATTAAGATTGTTATCTGTTATAATGTCATTTATGATAAGTGCTTTAGGTGCTAGTGACCTGATGTTCAGGAGACCTAGCTTTACGATATTTATATTTTCATTTTTTGGTATTTTTTCTGGTTTGATTCTTAATAGATGTCTTCTAGAGCACACAGTACGCTTATTTCTTGGTCTAATAATACGAGGAACAGACACAGTTTCTATGCGGTTAGCCGGACATGCATTATTGTGAATTAAGTGGGATGAAGAAGGGTCTATATGGCTAGAATGTGGATTTTTTGAATGTTTACTTACTAGTCAGATATGTTCAGAAACGCTGGGTGAAACGCTAGTGTGAACGCGGATCGTTTTCATGCTAAAACGCCGTTTCAAACTAAAACGCACTAGTGTAAACGGGGCCTTAAAGAGTAGGGTTGGGTACCGAAACAATGGCACCAGTACCTATGTAACCGGTATGGACCGGACCGAATCAGCATGTGAATTTCAGTGCCTAATTTCGGTGCCACTGGTGCTGCGACAAGGACGTAAGAAGCATCAAGGGGTATATCAAAGGCACACATAGGTGCACGTTGTGTTACACCATCTCTTAACATTTCATTCTAAACAACTTTAAGGGGTTATGGACACCATCTGCCATACCCACCAATACCATTTTTTTAAGTTAACAATTTGTACACATTTGTCATTGTAACTGGTTATATAATATCAGGTCTGACATTACAGGCTTATATATGGTAAAATATTGAATAATTTGGTTTGTTTACTTTTTATATATATATTTATATAAGTCAAATAATTTCAAAGAGTACATTATTATAATTTTTTTAAGATCATTTATTTTTTTAGGGAATCATCTTCCACAGGTGGTGTAAATTGTGCACAGAGTATCATTGATTCAATTTTATGAGCAAAGTCTTGAATACTACAAACAACAACAATCACATTTGCATTTACAGAAAGCAATTACAGTGTATATTTAAAGGGGTGGTCCACTAGGATGTCATAAGTTAAACTTTAGTTGATGTGTAATGTAGCTGTGTGAACATAAACAACAGCTCTGAATGTAAGACGCTCAAAGTTCAATGCAATGAGAGACATTGGCTTTTACAGAGTTAGCTTAGCAAAGCCTACAGCAATTGAATTTGGAGACTACAAAAATAAACATCCAGGCTAGTGAGATCACAAACGCTTCATGACACGCACACACACCCTGCGCAGTGAAGGGGTGTGGCTAGAGGCGCTGTGATGTTATAGCAGAGAAAGCTAAAATGTCGTCCAAACGCTGCTATTTTCACAGAGCTTCTTCTATTTCTGTATTTGGGTTTCAGAAGGACACGACACAAAGACAGAAGAGCTTACAGTTTAGTTGAATTATAATAAAGATATAGCTCTAGCATTTGACAAAGGAGAACTTCCAGAATATATGTGAAAGACACTTGTCAGATGTTATTTTAGAGAGCAGGAATGAGGCTAAGCTGTGTGCTCTGCATTTTCAGCTACTCTGATTGACAGTGTATAGACCAGGGGTGTCCAAACTACGGCCCGCGGGCCATCTGCGGGCCACAATCAATTTAGTGGTGGCCCGCGAGGCTTTTTATAAATATTAATTTAATCTGGCACGCTGTACAAAAATTAACGTAATTAAATTAATAACCACCGGGTGTCGCTATCACGTGCCTTAAATTAGGCAGCATTTCCTGTTATGACGTAAAACGAATGGACCAAACTGAAGGAAACAACCACGAAAAAAGACAATCAACAGTGAGTGCAGGAAATGTCTGAGTTTTACAAGAGTTTGGATTCATCCAAATTTCCCCTGATGAAACGCCATTTAAAAGGATGATGAGATGTTTGGCTCCTCATATATATGTGAGCAAACATTTTCACTGATGAATCTAAACAAAAGTTTGTTGAGAACCAATCTAACTGACAGCCACCTCTGATTTGCTGCGTATATCTACTACACGACTCACTCCTGACTTGGCATCAATTCTGAAATCGAAAGCACAACATCACTGTTCACATTAACAGAGTTTATGATGAGTAAAATGTATATTATGCTCATATATACATGCATGTCTGTGAAATTGTAAAATTTGGCCCAGGACAATGTTTTGTTTTTTGCATCTGGCCCTCGGCCCAAAAACTTTGGACACCCCCTGGTTTACACAGTGCAAAAGCGCACGCTTGTAGGGGCGTGACGTAGAGCCGACAGCACATTATGTTAGCTGACCAATCAGAGCTTCGTGAGGGCGGGCCTTTCAGAGGAACTAGGAAATATGACAGTGGTTGTTATGTTAGCTGAGTAGCTGTATATAATCAAAGTAGGATACATGAAAAAATATCCTGATTTTATACAAATAAAGCAGGAGCTCACACTGCTTTGCATCTTATAAACACAACCAAACCTTAAAAATACACTGTGGACCACCCGTTTAAATGTGTGATTACAGATTAATCTAAAATGTCACATATAACTTCACATTTTGCATAATACAAAATAAACTTCCATGACCGAACAATCAGCTCAAAGGGTTAGTTCACCCAAAAATTTAAATCATGTTATTAATTAATCTAAATTTTATTTAATCTAAATTAATTAATCTAAACTAATCTAATTAATAGATTAATCTAAAATGTCACATATAACTTCACATTTTGCATGATACAAAATAAACTTCTATGACCGAACAATCAGTATTGATTCAAGCTTAAAGGGTTAGTTTATCTAAAAATTAAATCATGTTATTCGTCAAACAGACACGGGGGCTCCTGCCAAATTTACACTCATTTTCCCTCCATTTCTTGTGTCCGAATAAACTGAAAATGAGCTTTTAACTTCTCCTCAACCTCCCGCTGGCCTGCAGGTACCCACACTAGTGAATGCTGCTCTCTGATTGGCTGTAGGCGATCGCTGATGTTATTTTCAGTCAGAACACATTTCACACGGCATGATTTGAATCACCGACAGCTCCAGATATTCAGCAGCCAAATATCTCCCGAGCATCGGCGACTCATCGGTGATTCTCTCAGATCGCGTCTTTGATAGTTCATATTGTGTGATTATTACTTGCGTGGACGAACAGCGATTTGCCTGTGATTTCAGGCATTTGACGACGATTTCTCAAAACCTGTCGGCGAGTCAAAATCGGGGCTAAAATCATGCAGGCTGACCTCAGCATTAGGTTAGTGTTAGATATTTGTTGGAGAATGTGAGTTTTGATTCTTTATTCATTCTTGCTTAGTTGTGACACATGATTTGTTTGAATGTTTTGTTGTAATAAATTTACTAGTTTAGACAACTTGATTCATGAGTCCTCTTTATGTTGCGTTCCCTTGATGGATTAAACTTTTTTTTTTTTTTAAAGGGTTCGTAACATAAATTGGGGGCTTGACAGAGATTTGTTTATTTTGAACAGACATTGCGAATAACTCCGGATAGGTAGAGTAAATCAGGGGGGCTGTGTCTAGCACCGGTCCTCACTACGATTTACTATTTGTTATTTTTCTTTATTATTTTAGTTTGTTATTTTTGGAGGAAATCCGGGGAAGAGCAAAAGGGAGAACAAAACCCCAGAGAGCAGTTCACATTGAACAGTTTATCAAGGATGTCCCGCTTGATGGCGTCTCACTATAGTTGTTAAACGTGATGTTTAATTAATCTCGTCTCTGTCTAACGAATCTTCGGTCTTTTGAATCTATCAGGTAACATGTCTCAGCGTCAGTACACTGCTTCAGTCTTTCGCTTCACGCTTGTACTCAGTAATGGTGTAAACCTCAGATACTGTTGTTGGTTCCTGTTAGTTGTGCACCTTTTTTACCAACCAAGTTTGTCGACGCCATTATAAAGACACGGATCCCTCTGCCTATTCATGTCCTACAGAAAAGGTGATTGACAGGTGGTCATTTGTGTGTTGCTTATCTTTATTGACGGAATCTGCAGACATTTTTTGCTGTTTCTGCTGAGAATTTTGTTAAAAATCTGCGAATTTATGCAGAATGATTTTGGGAGTATCACAACTAAAATCTTAATATATGAAATAAAAAGTACTACCTTTTTAACTTGTATTTAGTGTTTACAATGCGGATCTAATTAGATCCACTTTTAGTAAACAAAACAAGTCTCTCATAAAATCTCTACTAAAAGACAGAAAATTTTACTTTACAAACTGAATTGTAAATAAATCATATGAATATTTTCATATTAGTCAATATTATTACTGAAATTAATTTAAAAACGGAATAAATATAAATTTACACCAGTAAATAAACAGAATCAATGATGGGCTAAAAATCTGCGGAATTCTGCCCACGCAGATTCCGTGTGGCCCTAGGTATGGGTAAAACAAAGACCATGCAGGTCAGGTAGTTAAAACGGTAGGCTACAAATAATAAATTCGTTATAAATTAATTAACTATTCATAAATAATTAATTCACCCTCACCTATGATGACGATGCCATCGTCCATCTTGATGTTTCACATTAGACATCGTACGATACCAAATTTGGTCGACATCACCCAACCCTACTTCATATGATTACAGCTGAACCACTGAAGGAACATGGAGTGCGTTAATCATGTTTTTGGTTCCTTTTCTGGACACTCAACGTCTCTGGAACATTGCTGTCAGATTCTCAGCTCTCAGATTTTATCTAATATATTAATGTGTTTAAAAGATGAATGAAGGCCTCAATAGACTAGACCAACATGAGGACAAGAAATTAATAGGAGAATAGTATATTTTACACTTCATTATTGTAGATGGCAGTGTCCAAAACAGAAAGACAACAGCTGGAAACATGAGAACGTCTCCAGGAGCAAAACAAGGTATCTGTAAAATAATTAGTACCACGGGCCTTCATACCTGTAGTTAAACTGCAGTGTCTGCTTGAACATTTGCTGCTTCAGGATTGTTTACATCCACCTTGTCTTTGTTTTTAACGTTTGTTTGTTTAACCTTGGTGTCTAACCTGCTTATCTTATGCAGAAGCTGGTCAAAAAACCACTCAAAGTCTTGACAGTCATCAGGCCACACGAGGTAACTTCTGTTCTCAATGAAGGATCTGAGTTGTTCATACTTCAATAACCTGTACTGTGGTATGTTACCTACAACCAGCACCACCAGAATGTCCTTGAGCTCCACTAACATCCTACATTGTGCCAGGGTGAATGTTTCAAGGCACCAGCCGTCCTTCAGGAAGTGTTTAGACACCACACAAATGGTTTTTCGACTATTCTGGATGGCATTTCTCATATTGGTAAGATGGTCCTCTCCGGGGATGAAGTCTCGCTCCTCGAAGCAGCAGCGGAGTGTGTTGTGCTCTGAAAACTGAGAGTCCAGCCTCTTCAGCAACGCTCTTTCTACCCACTTCATGTCTTTAGAACTGAAACACAGATACACATCGTACAAAAATCTATCAGGATCAGGCTCCTCTTGAGGTTTATTGTCAAATTTGTGAGCTAGTTTTTTGTATATCTTGAAGATGTAGCCACGTCGGCTGATGTAAACAATGGTGCTGGCGGTGAATGATATGATCGATACATTGCAGACGATAAAAAGCGCAAGTCTTAGTTTTTCAGTTCTTCTCTCCTCCTCTTCATCCTCACATTGTATGCCGGATCTCACAACCGGAACCATGTACTGATCCTCAGGACTGGCACACGTCACGTCCTCAATAGGGTGAATGAAGGTAACATTGGTTTGATTTAGCCATGTTTGGAAATCCTTCAAATCACAATCACATCGGAAATCGTTTTTCATCAGGCTGAGGTAGCTGAGGGTGCTGAAGAGATTTGGATCTATTGAATAAATCGAATTATAGTCGAGATGAAGTACTTGAAGACTGTTGGGGAATACGTCAGCGGGAAGGTATTTCAAAGAGTTGAAGGACAAATCCAAAACGAACAAAGATGTAAGGTCTTTGAAGATGTCTTCGGGGAGTGACTGTAGCAAGTTGGAACTCAAATGAAGCACTTCTAACTGGTGAAGATCGTCAAACACGTTTAAGCATTTTCCTTCTGACCAGATCATTTGCAAACCAGCGAATGATAGATCGAGGACTTTTATGTTTCGTGATATCACTTCGTGGTTGTCATGAGGGCAGTAAAGAAGCTGATTCCCTCGAAAAACTATTTCCTCAATTTGAGGAAATTCTTCTAGTGTTGTGTAGAGCTCTGACATGGATGCTATTTGGTTAAACTGTAAGTCAAGGGTTTTGAGATTTTTGGCTGTGTTGGGTATTTCGTATACAAATTGAATTTTGTTGTCACCAAGGTAGAGCTTTTCCAACTTTGGTAGAGTTGCGAATGTATACACACTTACAAGAGAGTTTCCTGTTAGGTTTAGACTGAGTAGATTTTGGAGACCTTGAAATGACTGAGATCCAAGTCTCCAAATATGATTGTGAGACAAATCAAGCACCTCGAGTCCCTCTAGATTCTGAAATGTCCTCAAATCAATGTAGCCAAGGAAGTTTTTCGACAGATTTAGCTTTAGCAAATTTGTCATGCCCAAAAATGCGTTGTTTTCAATCTTGTTGATCTGACCGTCTGCTAATGTGATTTCTTCTAGATCTGAGAGATAACTAAACACAGAATATGTGAGAGCGAAAATGCTTGAATTGGACAGATCGAAACTCTTAATACCGCTCAACTCGAGACCTCTTAATGTCGATTTGTCTGGATCTTTCGAATTATCGGCAGAAGATTTACCGATTCTGTAAGTGTTACTGATGATGAGACTTTGGATTTTGGTACTGCTGATAGCATCGAAGAATCTCTTCGCCATGTCAACGTTAAAGCCGTTTCCAGATAGGTCCAATGTGGTTATTGAAATATTCTTAAACGGGTTTCCACATTTCTCCCATCCTAACCAGTACTCATTCATGTCTTGCAGTGTAATAGAGGACAGTCTCAGCAGAGTGAAATGTTTACCCTGAAAGTTGAGCAGGTCTTCCTCACAGATGCTCTTCACTTTGTTAAAAGTCAGATCTAGCACATGAAATCGCCCCATGTTAAGGAAGAACGAAGCCGGCTGGACTCTCTGGATGTTGTTACCACTTAAGTCAAGGATCTCGAGAGACATCAGAGGTTTGAGGAAGTTACCAGACAGAAGGAAATCATGTAAACCGCATTGAGAGAGAGTGAGATTTTTAAGATTTGATAATCCATTAAATGCTCCTGTATCTATTTGCAGGAGGTGGTTGTAGTCTAGCCGAAGTGATGTTAAGTTCGAGAGCCTTTTAAATGAATTGTTTCTGATCACAAGTCCTGTTGTTTGATCCATCAGTATGAGGACTTCTAGACCTTCAAGATATGAAAAGGATGTTTCATTGAGCTCAGCAATTCTGTTTTTACTCAGATCTACATTAGTTATAGAAGTGGGCAGCTCTGGCACCTCTTGAAGACCTCTGTCCATGCAGAAAGCGAAGCAGTCGTCAGTTAAACACACTGAGGTGGATTTCACAATTTGAGTCCAAACGCATAATAGCGACAGAAATAAAGTGTAAGTAGCTGCCATTCTGGAATCTCTGTAAAAAAAAACAAATGCATTATAAAAATGAAGGTTGAAAAGACTCAAATCCCCAAAAAGTATTCTGTTATTAGTTTTTCTCCATTGGTTTGGCTCATTTCTTGAAACAGAAATTACATTCTTAAAACAACATGGACAAACCTCGAAACCACTTGGCAATTGTTCAAAACAGAATTGAATTTCTCATTCATTTCATCAAATTGCAAATGTCTAAGTACATCTTTGCAAATGATTAAGTGCAGATAGCCTACATTTAGCACAATTTCCAAGTGAATAGATCTTGTTGATCTAAACTGATTGGTAATTCTCAGTCTAATGGTTGTTCTCTCCAAAATGTGTCAGCGTTATTTCATTACATGCACAATAGTCTGTCCAATTGTCGAAATTAGTCAAGACCACAATACCATGAATACCATACAGTAGGTGAATCCTTGGAACATTTGATTACAATTTGTTACAGCAATTGAGAGCCAAGGGCCGAAGACGTGGCCGTAATATTATTGGCCATCAGGCCACAGTGGGTGTCTCAGGCCAAAGAGGGTGCAATATAACTATGTGTGCTGCCATATCTGAGAATGGTGTGGCCACTCACATCCCCAGTCCTGGCCCATACAATACACAGAAGCTCCTCATCTTCGTGGACCACCTTCATTTCGATTTGGTCCCTGAAAATGAGAGAGGTCTCGTGGCGCCTCACCTACCACAATATGTGAAGAACAGCGAACTGTTATCAAACTCCAGCTTTATTTATAGCACTTTATAGTTTTTTGTTTGTGTGTTTATATTACGGTTCATTATGCTGTATACAGTTTCCTTTTGCTCTGATATATGGAAGTTACTTTGTGTGTGGTTGATCTTTACGATAAAAAAAGGAGTTACCATTTCCTTGGCAGTATGAGTGCAATGTGAGACGTCAAACCTCGGAGGCTACTCTTACCCTAAAATCCTATTTCTTTTTTCAGTTTTACACACAACTGTATTCTGTTAGCTAGACAAAAACAGTACAGCAGCCATTGTCAATGAAGGACTGGACTAAGTCTGGACATGAGAGATATTTTAGTTGTCCTTTGCCATAGTGATAAAACATCTAAACATTTTGACTTGCAGTGCTTACACAATGCCAAAGGGACGAAGCATTTTGGGGGCACTGACTGTTTAAATGAGAAGGAAATTTAGTTTTGACACATGAGTGAACTGTTTTGGGAAAGGTATGAGCTGTTGCAGGTGAACCATGGTGTTGTGCTGAGCCATCCACATTATTCTGGCAAAAGCACCAAGAGTGTTGAGAATATCCGCTCTGTTTCAAGAAATGAGCCCTTAGCAATTGAGAAGGATATTTGCCATTGTTGTGGCACTGACTTTTTATACGGGAAAGGAATTTAGTGTTGATGCATGAGTGAACTGTTTTTGGAGAGATGTGAAGTTTTGCAAGTGGGCTATAGTGTTGTGCTAAACTGTAACACTGTTTTGCCAAACGATCTTAGAATTTTGAGAATGTAATTTCTGTTTAAAGAAATGAGCCAAACCAATGGAGAAAAACTGTAATATTCAAGATTTTTTTCTAATGTGCTAGGCAGCAGAACTTGATGTTATTTACTTTGTGTGGTATGTATTTGTGGCTACATTTATTTTGAAACGCTTAAAATATGTGTCTGCTCAAACAGCATGGTCACTACATGTGAATATGATGTCATGAATATAGTTAAAACCTCCAGAACTTAATGTAAAAGGCGTTTAAAATGTCAACATACAGCTGCTTCTGTTTAACTAGTTTATCTTGAACTAGTTTGCCAACTAGTTCAAGGTTCAGTGACTTCGCGTTCAATAAGGGAGGAAAAAGCATATGTTTTTAATTTAAACTTGGTTCATGAGATCTCATCAATCAGTAATTTGAGATCTTTACAACAAGGTTTATATTTAAAGTCTGTTTAATAACAACACAATAGTTTAGCGTCTTACCTGTTCGCCTATTAATCCATTGTGTTGCCTTGTTTATCCGTGTCTACCGTCATTTGATACTGAAACCTTCAGAGATGCGTGCGGGTTTCTCTTCTCTCTCTCTTTGCTTGGTTTGTGTTTCCCAACTTTAAATAGGAAATAACTTTCTGACCCTGTGACTCATTTTCCGGTAAGGGATTCTTCAAGTGCGAGTAAGCAAACATTCACGGATTTGTGAGATTCAGTACATTTACAAGCCTTTCTTTCGTGTCCACCTCACCCGAACAAACACTGCTCAGCCCGCGCTGTAAGACTGTAAGCTGCGGTAGGTTTTACAAACGAGCAAACAGTGCTATGTAGCTTAAATGTGCACGTTTATATCATTATAAAACAACAATATAAAGAACAGCGAATGTTGCAGTAATTTTTGGCGTCTTACCAGCCCATTGAAAATACAATCTTGCCATATGGAGCCAAAAGGTAAAATCATTGTGGAGATATGCATAAATAAATGATTAGATGAACGTTAATTCAAAAATCAACGGTTTTTCTAAGCATTGCTTTTCAAAAAATAACGGTTATTACGGGGGTCGTCATACTATAAATCGCTTGATCGATTTCCAAATAATATTATTTTTAATATTGTTATTTTATCCTGTTCATCGACACTAGAATATCAAACTAATTTATGCTTTTGTTTATGACCTGATAAATGAATGAGGGTAATAATGATAAATAATTATAATAAATGTTATTTGTAAATTATGGAAACTCAAGGTCACCTTACAACAAGCATCAACATGCCAGATCAAATGAACAATTAATAAAACGTTGCCAAACAAAAATTTTAAAAGCATGTAAGAGTTGCAGGTAAAAACATGCTGAGTATAATATTACATGATAAAATATAGTCAAAAGAAAGCCTGCTTAAAAGATTGTCTGATGCTTGGAAACCTATTTTTTTACTGCTCCATCAGGTACAAAATATTTGAATTACATTTCTTAACTATACTTTTAATAATGCTAGTTAACACACTCAATGTATTTTTTTTAACATATCCCATAATTCCTAATCTACCAACCTCTACCAAATGGTCAATATGGCAGTTTATGGTAAAAGTACCACTATTAATACATATGCAAATTAGAAAATATGAAGTGTAAGACCAATTTGTTTAAAAACATAATAAAAATGAAACATTTATTGTGAATACTAAATCATTTATATTTTTTGAAGTACGCCATAACATATTCCAGATTCTCATTTAAAATGTTTTCTTGTTTGTGTTTTTTAACAATATAACCAAAATCATGTGAAGTAGTGCAACAGGAATGTTTGTTTTTGATTTCTTTTTTTTTGTGTGTGTGTGTGTAAACCAACAATGCTGTGTGTAAACCATTATTAAAAGCAGTCATTCTTTAAAAAACTTTTACCGCCATTGTTTAAAACAGTCAAAATATAGTCAATCATTAAGTAGAGCAGGCAGTTAAAGGGTTAACTGATTTACCTGTGTAAATGAGTGTATTCTGTATAACAATAAAATGTTAAACATAAATTTTGAAAAATCAAGAACGAGTTTATATATATATATATATATATATATATATATATATATATATATATATATATATATATATATTAGGGCTGTCCAAAAATTTATCGTGATTAATCACATCCAAAACTATATATTAAAAAGTTACATCAAAGTAGTTACATCATATTCAAATGTAAAATTTGTGTCATACACATATATTTTTTAGATATCTAAATATAAACCAACATTTTATCAAGTATATGAATTTGTGTATTTATATATTCATAATATATATATACACAGTACACACACAAATATTATGTTAAACTTTTATTTTGGATGTGATTGATCACGATTAATTTTTGGACAGCCCTAATATATATATATATATAT
>CAIGQQ010037999.1:3624329-3636104 GCA_903798035.1 Danio albolineatus | reverse complement strand
TGAATGAATCTGTTGTGGTAATGCTAGAGTTACTAATGCATTATTAATATCCAAATGCATGTTTGTTGATAAGTTAATGCATTACGTTAACATGAACAATTTATAAACAACTTTATATGCATTAATATTAACAAAGATGAGTACTGTAATGTTTTGTTTATTGTTTGTTCATGTTAATACATTGACATTTAACTAATACAACCTTATTTTAATAGTAATTTAAAGTAAATAATATAGTGTTGTGTTACTGAATCATACTATAGTAAAGTAATTGAACGAATATGTTGTGGTAATGCTAGAGTTACTTATGCATTATTAAAATCCAAATGTATGTTTGTTGACAATGTATTAAGTTAACATGAACAAACAATGAACAACTTTATATTCATTAACTAAAGATGAGTACGGTTATGTTTTGTTTATTGTTTCTTCATGTTAATACATTGGTATTTAACTAATACAACCTTTTTTTAAATGGTAATTTAAAGTAAATATAGTGTTGTGTTACTGAATCATACAATAGTATTTGAATGAATCTGTTGCGGTAATGCTACGAACGCTTTAGTTATATAAACAAATCACCCAATACTTGTACTTTTCAACTCTAGGATATATTATACAGCAATAAACCAGTTTACTGTAGTAAAACGTAACTTTAATGTAGTCTAATACATTAAATATTACAGTTTATCAGTTCACGAAATACTAAATACACTTCAGTATGGTTCAGAAATACTAGAATTTACTCAAATTTACCTTTTTTATGAGTGAATATACGTTTTAAATTGTAAAATATTTACAGTTTACTTCAGATTTACAGTTTATTATTACACTAGCCTATGTTTTACCTGGAAAAAAGCACCTTGACATTAGAAACCTCTTTTACAAGACCGTCCTGGCCAAGTTATTATCATATCTTAACTAAACTGAAGCTAATGACTACAAATCGAGCAATAATTTAGCATCTTACCGGATCTCCTATCCATACAGCGTTCTCATAAGCCTGTGGCGCGAAAATAATGAGAAGCTTCAATAACGCAACATTACGACCCACGCAGAGTTAAATTAACTACAGTCCTCTCGCTTAGGTCCTTACGGCGATTATGAGCTCGTCTTCGACCTCTCTCCTTTCATTTCTGTTGTGTTTCTCAACATCTCTGAAATAGGAAATCACTTTCTTGCTCAGTGATTCACTTTCCGGTCAGGACTTTTCCAAGTGCGAGTACTGTAACTCCGGGGAACACTACATTTCAGCTGCTTGAGTGGAGTCGGATGTTATAAGGTAGCCATGTTTATGCAGTACAAACGAAATGTGTTATTTAGACCTTATTTTCGACCACAATCGTCGTTAATTAATTTAACTTAAGAACTAAATCGTGTATAATTGTTATATAATACAGCAATGGTCAACAGTTGCTCAGAAAATGCCACTAATAGAGATTAAAACTAATAGTAATAGCTATTCTTTATTTTTACTTTACGTGTTGACCTGGTTGCTCCTTACTGCCCACTAGAGGGCGATATTTATCAACATCTCAACATAATATGAGGAAAAGAAAAACAGGACATCTCAGAAGGCCATTAGATAATGCAGAGATGCCCAAAGTTGGCCCATTAGAACCTTTGATTTAGCCCACCATCTCATCTGAGAATGATGAAGAGGGTTGGGGCGAATGCAGGCCCGGATTAAGAACTCAGAGGCCCCTGGGCACAATGTCTTTTAGGGCCCCTACCAGGCCGCACTCCTATAGTTGAATAAAAAAATAAGATTAATATAATATTTTTAAATGAAATTAATTTATAGTGTATTGCCTACATTTTTAAAATAAGTGATATACAGTACACATATTTCTAGTCTATAAAGATTTAGCTTATTTTTAAAGCATTTAAAGCACACTTCGAAAAGAAATTCTAATAAAACTAGTAAAAATCAATGCATTTTAATATACTTGTTCAAAATCACTGAAGCAGTACTAATAATGTATATTTTAGGGTATTTTAATCTATAACATATACAAATTTATAATGCATATGATTTAGGTATAACACCTCTTCAATCCAGTTCGATGATTCAGAGTCTTCCATAATACACAAATGTATTAATGATTCCTACTTGTCTTCATTGTGATAAAAGCAAGAAGAAGGTGTTCATCAGATGCTGGATTCTGCTTTTTTTTTTTTTTCCCTCGCAGGGGCCCCAGGTCCACATGGGCCTGTGCCCATAATGCCCATTGGTTAATCCGGCTCTGGGCGAATGCCTTTAACAGAGTTTGTCATTGCTAATTTGAAGTAACCTTTTTTTGTTTGTTTGTTTTATTGCTGAGCTACAAATAGGCAAACTGAAATTAAATGTTTTAATTAAATGTAAATGAATCTGAGTTTGTGAAACGTAAATACTGTCACACGACAAATATAGAGGACTATGCAGAAGACATCGGCTAGCAAATCAGGGCAAAAACGAATGTATCTCCATAATGATATAAATGAGATTGTTTTGTTTTTGACTGTAATAAATTCATTATAAAATGTATAAAATATTGTACTGTATTAGTTAATATAAAGCAATGTTTTCTAGTTATTTTTAAACATTATTAAATAAATAAGGAAATTACCCATGGTAACTATATTTACCTTTGGCCCACTAACCTTAATAAAGTTTGGTTTTTGGCCCTTCATAAGAAAAAGTTTGGGCACCCCTGGGCTAATGCATGTCTTATAGCAAGTCAAGGGCGTAGGTTTGCACTTGGCATTGGTGTACCACCCCCCAATCCAGGAATGATTATTGTTTTATTTGTGTGTGTGTATATATATATATATTTAAATATGTGTGTGTGTGTGTGTGTGTGTGTGTGTGTGTGTGTGTTGCTATTAATTAACTATTAAAATATATTATTAATTAATTGTCTCTTCATTCACTTTATTAAGTTATATTAAAAATACTATATATTAGAAAAACCAAAAGTTGGATTATTATATTATTATTATTATTATTATTATTATTATTATTATTATTACTAATGTTAGAGTTTTTCTTATTCAAATGGCCAAATTCTGAGTGAGGAAAGTTAAATGTTATGGCCAGTTTGTTATTTGCCTGTAGGCTTCAGTTTTTTATTTAAGTTTTAACAGATTTCAAAATTAATAATAATGATAGATGATAATAAATGTGTATTTTAAAAAGAAGTATCTTTTATATATTTCTTTATTAATGTTCGTTAACCGATAAGTTTAAATACTTCCGTTTATTTTAGCCATAGTGCAAATGAAACATACATTTTATATAACATAACATATAACATATATTATATATACTGTAAGTATAGGAGCCATTTTACTTTTCATTCAATTATAATGTTTATTTGTTTACCGATTAGTTTGGGTTTTACAGTGACGTATTATGTTTTGGTCACGTGGGCATATCTGCTAGAGCAAATAAAGCGCGTGCACACTCACACAGGTATTAGGAAGAGAGAAGAAAACGGGGTAGCCGTATTTTTTGTTGACCGACATGGCACACGCAACAACTTTATATCACTACACGCATAACCAGCCTATACAAGAAAACAAAACAAGTTAGCATACTAAATGAAATGTGCTACACCTTATATTAAAATATAACATTTATTTCTTCAAGCATCATTCAAGAATACTGAAACGTCTTCAAACGTGCAAAGTAAGCTTAAGTTTTTACATTCACAGTCAGATATTATTAATATTACGTTTTTAAGTTTTTAATTTAAAACAAGTTTTAACAGATTTCGAAAAAAATAAAATAATAATGATAGATGATAATAAATGTGTATTTTAAAAATAAGTATCTTTTCATATTTCTTTATTAATGTTCATGAACAGTTTAATAAAGCAAATAAAATAAAAATAAAAATAATAAAGCTATAAAATAAAGCTATAAAATAAAATAAAATATTTTAGCCATAGTGCAAATGAAACGTACATTTTATATAACATAACATATAACATATCTCATATATAAGTATAGGAGCCATATTACTTTTCATTTAATTATAATGTTTATTTGTTTACCGATTTCACAGTGACGTATTATGTTTTGGTCACGTGGGCATATCTGCTAGAGCAAATAAAGCGCGTGCACACTCACACAGGTATTAGGAAGAGGGAATGAGAGTGGGGTAGCAGTATTTTTTGTTGACCGATATGGCACACGCAACAACTTTATACCACTACACGCAATAACCAGTTTGCTGTTTGTATTGTCATGTTTCAAGTTTATATAATGTTTTGCTACTATGACATCTTGGGCTCAATCAAAGGACCCTCACCGTTTCTCTAACGACTAAAGGTGGACTCAGGTAGTCGCAATAATACGCAACCTATTAATGTGGAGAGAACGTGATTTAACCAGTTCTGCATGGATAATATTAACAGCACAATGTTTTTAAAGTGAATTAAGTTATTGGTGGGGACATTTTGGTAGTTGGTGGATATTGATAGGGACCTGTCCCCTCCACTCATGCTAAATCTACGCCCCTGTATCAAAGCTGCCTATATATTTGTACTCAAGAAAACAAAACAAGTTAGCATACTAAATGAAATGTGGTACACCTTATATTAAAATATAACATTTATTTCTTCAAGCATCATTCAAGAATACTGAAACGTCTTCAAACGTGCAAAGTAAGCTCAAGTTTTTACATTCACAGTCAGATATTATTAATATTACGTTACGCTCTTTGGTAAAGTTGGAAACACATTACTTTAAATAATTTTGCTCACTAAGGCTGCATTTCTCTTAGCTACAATACAATAGAAACAGAACTATCATGAAATATTATTTCATTTTAAAACAATTCTGTAATATTGAGTGTATTATAACTCCAGTGATGTAAAGCTGAATTTTCAGCATAGTTACTCCAGTTTGAGTGTCGAATAATCCTTCAGAAATCATTATAATATGATGATTTGAGGGTCAAATTAAATATCACTGTTGAGAGAGTTGAGCTGCTTCATGTTTTTGTTAAAACTATTATTTCTATTCAAAAGTACCGTGTGTTATTTTTAGAAATATAGTTAACAGCATGTTTAATTGATCAATAAAAGTAATAAATAAATCACTTATTCAAATAAATAATAAAAAAGTAGTGGTAAGGTAAGGTAAGGTAAAAACCTCAGGTGAGATGCACCTGATCACTGTTATCCTGATGAAGGAAGTTGTGTGCCGAAACGCATAGGCACAGTTTTAAGAAATAGCCATGTCAATAAAGGCTTTAAAATATTTTTTCCATATTTTTCGAGAGCCTTGGACTGATTTTTGCTGTTTATTCTGAGGAATCTCTTACTCAAAGAGCACCGACACATTATTTAAGCTACCCCTGAGCACTCCTTGTTTGATTTTGGATGTTTAAACTCAATAATTGTGTTGGCTCAGCTCATTTTAGATAAGTAGTTTAAGCAAACAGCAAATTTTTTGCGTCACACTGTATTTTGATGGTCTGTTTGTTGGATTTAAGTTACAATGCAACTAATTCTCATTAGATTACAAGTAGACTGTTAGGTTGGGGTTAGTGTAAGTTGACATGTACTTGCAAAGTTTCTTATAGTCAGTCAAATGTCTGTTGAATGTCAGTATATTAAGCAGACAGTCTACTAATACTCAAATGGACCATCGAAATAAAGTGTTACCATTTTTTTTAGTGATTGATCAATAATAAAAGCAACGGCAAAAGATTTTATGTCAAATAAATGCTGGTTTTCTAACCTTAATACGCATCCTTATATAGTAGCCCAACATTTATCACAGTTTTAGACGCTAAACAGCATTAAGAATAATAGTAATAACATTATTTATAATAATTTAATCAGATTAGTAGCAGAAAGAAATCATTAGAATGCTTTATGAAGGATTAGGTGAACAACTCGCAGACCCGTAGCCAGGGAGGGGGTTCAGGGGGTTCGAAAGTGGTCCAGAATATGTTTCATATATGAGCTTGTGCTATTTTGACTGCTATGCCATTATAACTTATGAATATAATTCATGGAGGAAGGCTTTAACACCAAGCAGAATCCTGTGTTGGCCGTAGGCATGGGCCGGTGTAAGATTCTGACGGTATGATTGTATAAAAAAATTTTTACTCGGTTTGACGGTATTGTGATTACTGCTCTAAAATGTTTTCTTTTTAAATGTCTGGTTAAAAAAAAACCTTTTTCCCCTTTGAACACAATATATTTTATTTTTTCTCCCATTATATATTTTTTTTGAGAAACTTTTAAAGTATTTTGGGGCAGTCATATCAGGCTAATTGAAGTGAATCATTGACTTCAGCGGTCTTCATTTGTTTAAAAAACACAGATGTCTTTACAATTTACACCTAAAAAAAATAATAATAATTTAAAAATGTAAATAAAACGTCTTACACATACCTTAGGAACTGTATAAGTAAACCTTTGGCGGTATGAAAACCTTGACTTTTCCAAACCGCGGTATACCTTGAAAACGGTTATCGTCCCATGCCTAGTTGGCTGTTGCTTCAGTGTGACTGAGGAAAGTTGAGCCAGGATGTGCTCAATTAATGATATATCAATGACAATAGGCTACAGTTTTTAATTTAAAACTTTAACAAATTCCTAGTTTTTTCTTTCTTTCTAATAATATACACTCTAAAAAAAAAGTGCTAAATAGCACCAAAACTGGTTCTTTGGCTTGTAATGAGGGGGGGAACCTTTTTTTGTGCTATACAGCACCTTAAAAAAAAAAAGGTGCTATAAAGTACTTTTGTCAAATGGTGCTATGTAGCACCTATATTTTAAGGTGCTCTTAATCTTACTAGACCCTTTCCGCTAATAAAGCCGGCATAAGAGTTATGAGAATTAGCTATAAGAACACGTGCTTAGCAGTAGTAGTGGTGCTATATAGCACTTTAACCCCCCCAAAGAACCACTGAAAAACCTTTATGGTGCTATAAAGGTTCTTTACACTGTAAAAGTGCTAAATAGCACCTCAACCACCGTAAAGAACTACCGAAGAACCACGGAAGAACCTTTTTTTTAAGAGTGTATGATGTATATATGATGTAAATAATATTTGATGTAAATCTAAAAGTTTTTGGTACATCAAAAAGTGTGGTTATGATGACCAAACAAGTTAATCAAGCAAATAATTGTGCTTAAAATGTCACTATTATGTCATAATTAAATGAAAAATGAGGCGAATAACTGTAAAAGGGCCCACTTTTTAGGAAAAAAGAACCATCGCGTTCACCAGGCTGGCTACGGGCCTGATGTTTCCAAACTTTTTGATCGGTGTTGACCGGCTTTTAAACGTGCCTCTTTAAATCTCTACTCAGTAGTCACCTGTTGAAAGTCGTAGATTTCATCGTGGACTTTATGTGTAT
Source organism: Danio albolineatus (assembly GCA_903798035.1). Classification (NCBI taxonomy): domain Eukaryota; kingdom Metazoa; phylum Chordata; class Actinopteri; order Cypriniformes; family Danionidae; genus Danio; species Danio albolineatus. The sequence goes on along the minus strand of CAIGQQ010037999.1, from coordinate 3,628,737 downwards.
TGTAATGGTTCGTTTTACTCAGTCGTCTCAGTATGCAGTGCGCAAGCCAGACGAGTAAAAGCACACAAACAACAATGCAGACCATCACTCCCAAAAGACTGCCCGCAGAAATGGACAGTGGCCTGTCGGTTGGGGGTCTGCTTGTGGGAATAAAAAGGTCAAAAGGCGTTGAGCTGCCCGAACCCTCCAAGTCTCGTTCCTCACATGCCCCGTTGTCCAAAAGCACGTATCCTTCGTCACAAAAACATTCAAACGATCCGGGTGTGTTTGTACAATTCTGGTCACAGTTATTGGTACTTAAGCATTCATCTAAATCAACGCAATCTCTGTCTTCAAGTAGGAAGCCATCAGGGCAGTTGCATTGATAGTCATTGTTGGGATCACATTCGGCTTCGCATCTCATCTCAGAACAGTGCATTTTACATTTGTGCATGTCCTCGGTGGACGGTATGTATCCATCAAAACAAACGCATTGATAGCTGCCTTCAGTGTTGGTGCATTCGTGTTCACACGGTCCTGTTTCGCATTCGTTCAAATCCACACATCCGCCGTTTTCGTTAATAAAGCCGGGCTTGCAGTTTTCTTTGCAAGACTTTCCGTTTGCACTCAGTGTAAACCCCGGTCGACACGTGCACGCGAACGCACCGCTATCTAGCGCGCACTCGTGTTCGCATCCCGCATGCGCGCACGGGTCAACGTCCTGCAGCTGGCTGCATGATATCCCGTTTGTGTCCAGCTTAAATCCAGGCTGACAGATGCATGACTGGTTCTCCCCGTTACTAACACACTTATAATCACACCCACCACCTAAAACCTCACAGTTCCAGGGCGCATGAAGCCACTCGCCGTCAAAACAAATGTGTTTAGTCCTAAGATCAAGCTTTGTTGCGTTAGTAAATTCGGGGATCTCTCTGAGGAGTTCGTTTGATGTAAATCCAAAATTAGTCGAATAATGGACTTGTTCATCAGTGCTCAGTGCCGGACAGTGATTTAAATTATTATATTCGCACACATAACCATCGATTTGGTCACTGCAGGGTCTTTCTATCCATTTGTGATCACTTTGTGATACCGAAACACAATGTGGCGCACAATCCGATTCGCTTTTCCAGTTGGCATACTGGCTCGTGTCATCTCCAGTGATCCATTTATATCCCTTTAATCGATCTGAACACTCCTTACCGACATATCTCAACCCAATCCAGAAGTTTCCCGACACTCCTTTTAATAATAACCGAGATAACACTTCGGCTAGTTTCGCGGTGCGGACGGTCATCAGATGTCCTCCGTGCTCCTCACAGACTTTCTGCGCCGCGTCAAAGTTCGCGATGTCGGTCTGGACGACGAAGCATTTCCCATCCACACAGTCTCCGGTGTTTTTGTCCGCGTGAACCCCCAGAAGAGCAAACACCAGCGCCATTACGAGCTCTCTCATCTCTGCTGGACGCGTTAAGCAGTGGTGTTCGAGCTGAAGTGATTTTGGAGAAGTGACCAGCGCGCATTTCACGAGTCCGAGCTGCGCCGTGCCGGATTTATAATGTCATCCATGTCTCCAGAAATTAAAGGAAGTTCGTGTTTTCTGGCAGAGATCCCGATACTTCTCTCTCTCTTTCTCTCTCTCTTCCTATCCCAGCCGGCGCACGGGGGTTGACACACGATATCCATCCTGACTCTGAGGATTAATTTCCAACTTACCCGCAAATAGATGTCCCATTCGGCTTTATGTTTTGAACATCTTTCTGAAGTTGTATGGGTAAACAAACAGACCTGTGTGTGTGTTCAGGGATGGGCAAAAATACATTGAAATGTATTTTAAAATAAAATATCAAACCTCCATTATAGCAGTATAAAAATAAAGTACAAAATACAGCAGCCACAAATGTATCAAGATAAAATTCTGTATTTTTGTATTGTACACTCTCAGAGATAAAGGTACAGGAGCTGTCACTGGGGCGGTACCTTTTCAAAAGGTACATATTTGTACCTGAAGTGTTTATAATGGTCCCTCAAAGGTACTTTTTAGGTACGTTTGGGCACTAATAAGTAGCTACCTTTGAGATACCACTGTGGACTCTTTGGGTACAAATATGTACCTTTTGAAAAGGTACCGCCCCAGCGACAGCTCCTTTATTTCTGAGAGTGTAAAAAAATCCTAAATTTACTTTTACAAGTTCGCATGAACCTTCTTTGCAGAATCGGCCAGCCTATTTGATCAATGCCCATAGCTGTCAACATTAGGATGTGAAAATAAGGGATATGCCCACCATAATAATGGATAACACCCCCCCCCCACCCCCATCCAAAAAAAAAATCCCCATATTAAATATGTTCTTCTGGAGCTGTTTCATTGTAAGTAAACAGTTAAATGGCCAGTAATATTTTTAATATTATTATTTACAAAAGAAACTTTAATAGTATACATTAGCAAACAGTTTAGCTTATTAAAATTAGCTGCTATGAACAAATATAATTAATTTATCAAATCTCATTAATCTTTTCCTCACTGTACACTCTAAAAAAAAAGGTGCTAAATAGCTCCAAAACTGGTTCTTTGGTCGTAACGAGGGGGGAACCTTTTTTGGTGCTATACAGCACCTTAAAAAATAGGTGCTATATAGTACTTTTGTCAAATGGTGCTATATAGCACCTATATATTAAGGTGCTCTTAATGTTACTTTACCCTTTCCGCAAATAAAGCCGGCATAAGAGTTATGAGAATTAGCTATAAGAACAAGTGCTTACCAGTAGTAGTGGTGCTATATAGCACTTTAACCCCCCCAAAGAACCACTGAAAAACCTTTATGGTGCTTTAAAGGTTCTTTACATAGTAAAAGTGCTAAATAGCACCTCAACCACGGTAAAGAACTACTGAAGAACATTTATTTAAGAGTGTATGATGTATAGGCTATATGATGTAAATAATACTGAAGAACCACTGAAGAACATTTTTTTTAAGATTGTATAACTCACACATTCTGAATAAAGAGCAGCGAATGAACCTCATTTATTTAGATTTTTTGTTTGATTAAATTAAATAGAGGTGTCACTAAAAACTAAAAAAACTCTAGTTTTAGTCATTTCTATACACTAAAACCCAGTAAAGTTAAAGGAACTTAAACCATTTGAGGAAACCGATTGCAACAAAACATTTAAGTTAAACTAATGCATATGAGTACTATGAACTTACTCTAAGCTGAAGTAATGAGATATTTGATTAACTCATTACCTTCAACACTGAGTTCAAAACTCTGTTCAAATGAGTTGAATTAACTACACTCATTTCTCATTTCTTGACTGTTGGGTTTACAGTGTGTGTGTGTGTATATATATATAGTTGATCACCTGTTGATTTTGTTGATTGCCCCCCTTTGATTTTTTTTTTCTAAATACAGTATTTCCCAAATGATGTTTAACAGAGCAAGGAAATTTTCACAGTATGTCTGATAATATTTTTTCTTCTGGAGAAAGTCTTATTTGTTTTATATCGGCTAGAATAAAAGCCGTTTTTAATTTTTTAAAGACCATTTTAAGGTCACAATTAATAGCCGCTTTAAGGTAATTTTTTCAATAGTCTACAGAACAAACCATCATTATACAATAACTTGCCTAATGACCCTAACCTGCCTAGTTAACCCAATTAACCCAGTTAAGCCTTTTAAATGGCCCTTAAAGCTGTGTAAAGATAAAATAAATCAGTTATTAGAAATGAGTTATTAAACTATTATGTTTAGAAATGTGTTAAAGTCTACTCTCTGTTAAAAGGAAATATGGAAAAAAAAGGATATTCATTCATTTTCTTTTCGGCTTTAGTCCCTTTATTAATCCGGGGTCGTCGGATTTGAATGAACGGAATGAACCGCCTGTATATATATATATATATATATATATATATATATATATATATATATAACCCAGCAGTTAATAAGACAGCATTTTTTAAACTGTAAACTTTTAGAGCAGGAACACACTTAAAGGGACAGTTTGCTTGAAGATTCACTCACCCCTTACACATTTCAAACCTTTATGAGTTTCCTTATTGTGTAAAACACAAAAGAAGATACTTTGAAGAATGCTGAAAACCTGTAACCATTGACTTCTTTAGTATTTGTTTTTCCTACAGAAGTCAATGAGTTTTCTTCAAAATATCTTCTTTTGTGTTCATCAGAATTAAAGAAACGTATACACATTTTGAAACACTTGAGGGTGAGTAAATAGTGTGTAAATGTTTATTTTTGGGTGAACTGACCCTTTAACACACCTCAAGCCTGTTTCACACCGCAAGCGGCACGTGAGCAGAGCGTGTGTTTTTTTGGCGTCCATGTTAAGGGTGATTATGGATTGAGTGAAATATTCTTAGCCACGCCCCTCCAACCTTTAGTTTGCTCAGAATGAAAGATGATTGGAGGAG
>CAIGQQ010037999.1:3499582-3524329 GCA_903798035.1 Danio albolineatus | reverse complement strand
ATATATATATATCACACAACTAAGTCACACTCATATTTGTTCTTCTCTTATTCTTTATATCGTTACAGCAGCGGCCCCTGAAGCAGTCCCTGAGCAAGTCCCTGTGTCGCGAGTCGCACTGGAAATGTCTGCTACTGTCTCTGCTGATGTACTGCTGCGTGATCGCGATGACCTGGTGCCAAGTCACGAAAGTCACGCGTCTCAGCTTCGACAGCACATTCAAGGTAAAGTCCATGATTTACCACGACAGTCCCTGCTCCAACGGCTACATCTACATCCCGGTGGCCTTCCTCGTCATGCTCTACGTGGTTTACCTCGTCGAATGTTGGCAGTGCTACTCACGCAACGAACTACAATTTAAAATGGACCTTGAAAGTGTTACCGAACGCGTGCAGCGCATGCAACAAGCTACGCCATGCATCTGGTGGAAGGCCATCAGCTATCATTACATACGACGGACGAGACAAGTAACGCGCTACCGAAATGGAGACGCGTACACGAGCACGCAGGTTTACCATGAACGTGTGAACACGCACGTCGCAGAAGCGGAGTTCGATTACGGAAACTGCGGTGTAAAGGACATTTCGAAACATCTCGCAGGATTGGACGGATTCCCGGTGACCAAGCTACGCTTCACTAAGTGCTTTAGCTTTGCCAACGTCGAATCCGAGAACTCCTACCTAACGCAACGAGCTCGCTTTTTCACCGAGAACGAAGGATTGGACGATTACATGGAAGCGCGTGAAGGGATGCATCTTAAAAACGTCGAATTTAAGGAGTACATGATTGCGTTTGCTGACCCGGATCGTCTTCCTTGGTATGCGTCGACATGTAGCTTTTGGTTAGCGGCGGCGTTCACGTTATCGTGGCCGCTGAGGGTGTTGACGGAGTATCGTACAGCATATCTTCATTATCACGTCGAGAAGCTTTTTGGGTTTGATTATGTCTCAGTTACGCCGTTGGATCATGAGCGGCCGTTTTGTCGACACATCCCGCGTGTGAACACTATCGATAGCACAGAACTCGAGTGGCATATTCGCTCAAACCAACAGCTAGTTCCTAGTTACTCCGAAGCAGTGCTAATGGATTTAACGCAACAGTCGAGTTGCAACACGTTTTCGGCTCGCGGGATTGGTGCGGCAGGTGGAAATGGATTCGGTGGATACCGACAAAACTGCGAGCGATGTCACCGCTCCATAAGCAGCTCGTCGATATTCTCCCGCAGCGCGTTGAGCATCTGCAATAGCAGCAATCCACGATTAGCATTTAGCAGCAGCCGGTTCTCGCTGGGCCGTTTGTATGGCTCGCGACGCAGCTGTCTGTGGCGAAGTCACAGTAGTAGCCTAAACGATCCCGGTTGTCCAACGGAAAGCACAAGATGTTTAGCCAATGAGGAGAGCCCGCCTTCTCCACCAGCCTATCAGGACGCACTGTATTTCCCAGTGCTGATTATACATCGAAACGAGGGCTGCATTGCTCACGATCACCATTCATTGCATCGCAACGGGTCCTGTGTGGAGACTTCGTTATAGCCAGTGGTGTAGCGCAAAATGCGTGGGTCCACCCGCAAGAGTAACGCCGAGGCCCCCCTCAGAAGTGAAATATGGGGGGATAATATCGCAAAATAAAGATCGGGTGGTGGCGCGTACGGGGCGCTTACGCCACAGTGACGGCGGTGTTACGGCTGAGGGGTGTCATTTGGAAGTGGTGAGTTAAGATCGCACGAACTGAAGACTGCGGGGCCCGCTACGCCACTGGTTATAGCATTCGAAAAAAGAGACGATAATACAGACTTGGGCCTAATCCCAAATCTATTTTTGTACCCCTACCCCTTCCCCTTGGCCTGTGAAATCGAGGGTTAAGGGGAAGGGCTTCAAATTTACCCCTGAGGAATGGGACAGCACTACAACACCAGCAAACGTCTTCATATGTCATCGCGATCTGTAACTTCATATGGGATCGATGATCGAGACTGCTGGAGTTATTCCAGTTGCGTTATTTTTTGGTATTTATCTTCCGGAAATCACCGAAGGCAATGATATCATGTGATTGTAACAGTATAATGTGGCAATAAGATCGTAACTGTACTGTGCATTTACACCGTGACCATGTTCATCAATGTAAACACACGAAAACTACATTAACGTTTTAGCAGACACTGTAAAAAGCTCATTCCCAGCCACTAGACTTTTCTGACGAGTGTCATTGACAGATGTGAAAGTATGTTGTGGGATTGCTATACAGGAGTTATTATTATGGATTATAGATAGCTAAATTTTGTGTTTTGTTATTTTTTTAATCGTTTTGTCAAAAAGCATGATCATAAAACACGAACGCCATAATGAATGTATTAAAACACATGCCTGTTTGTTGTAAAAATTCTTACTAATGCCAAAAAACACTTAAATTTGTGCATCGCCTGGATTGTGTGTGCAGCCATGTTAACGTTGTATCTGGTGTATTCTGGGACATTTTCGTCCCCCTTGGTTTCTATATTATGGTTCTGTATAATCTCAGTTTCAAGGGCTATCTAGCGCTTCCCCTTCATGCTAAAGAAAATTGGGACACCCCGTACCCTTCACATGAACGCGATAGGGGTAAGGGGAATAGCTAAGGGGTAAAATTGGGATTGGGCCTTGGTGTTGCCAGTAAAGAAACATTCAAAAACACTTCATGTGAAAACACTTAATGTAGCTTAGTGAATTAAGAGAGTGATGTTTAAAGACCAAATTCAGTATAGTTTGTTAAAAAAAAATGAGCTATGGTCGGCACCAAAAGCCTAGTGGTTAAGTGCGCCGACCCGTGTTCGAGTCCCGGCTTGAGGTCCTATACTGACCCTTCCCCTATCTCCCAATACTTTCCTATTTGTCCTCTACTATTCTATCCCAATAAAAAGGCGAAAAGGCGGGTTGATCGGTTCCTTTGAAAACACTGTCGGTTGGGTTTAGGGAAGTTGGTGGATGGGTCGATCGGTACTTTAAAAACTGTCGGTTGGGTGTAGGGCAGTGGGTGGGCGGGTCGATCGATACTTTTAAAACACTGTTGGTTGGGTTTAGGGAAGTGGGTGGGCGGGTAGATCGATGCCTTTGAAAACACTGTTGGTTGGGTTCAGGGAAGTGGATGGGCGGGTCGATCGGTACTTTTAAAACACTGTTGGTTGGGTTAGGAAAGTGGGTGGGCGGGTAGATCGATGCTTTTGAAAACACTGTCGATTGGGTTTAGGGCAGTGGGTGGGCGGGTCGATCAGTACTTTTAAAAACACTGTCGGTTGGGTTTAGGAAAGTGGGTGGGCGGGTCGATTGGTACTTTTTAAAATACTGTCGGTTGGGTTTAAGGAAGTGGGTGGGCGGGTCGATCAGTACTTTTTAAGACACTGTCGGTTGGGTTTAGAAAAGTGGGTGGGCAGGTCATTTGGTACTTTTTAAAACACTGTCAGTTGGGTTTAGGGAAGTGGGTGGGCGGGTCGATTAGTGTTTTTGAAAACACTGTCGGTTGATTTTAGGGAAGTGGGTCGGCGGATCAATTGGTACTTTTGAAAACACTGTCAGCTGGGTTTAGGGAAGTTGGTGTGCGGGTTAATCGGTGCTTTTGAAAACACTGTTGGTTGGGTTTAGGGAAGTTGGTGGGTGAGTCTATCTGTACTTTTGAAAACACTGTCGGTTGGGTTTAGGGAAGTGGGTGGGCGGGTCGATTGGTGCTTTTGAAAATCCTATCTGTTGGGTTTAAGGAAGGAGGAGGGTGGGTCAGTCAATTGGTCAGTCAGTCGATAGCGGCCTTTGGTGGATTTACGTGAGATGGGCAGACGCGAATGGCACTCGCAAGAGAAATTTGAGATCTGAAAAAGCGTACACAGCAGCCTCTTCTAAATTCTAGCTCCCAGGATTTATTTGCCGATCTTCAGAAATGTATAAAGCAGTACGTTTTCAGAATGAGCCTGTGTTGGTAACTGATCATAAACATATAGGCTGAGAAAAATTTTCATTTTAGAAAAAAAAATCAGATGGCACTTCAAGGTTTTTCATCTGAACTGGCTTAGGTCCTGTTTTTCCTACTTTAATTTGAATTTTAAAAAGGGGATGCTTTACCACAGAAATGATCTAACAGACTATTTCTAAACACTTTGGTCTATTTACGGAAACAGAGTCGGTGCTATAAATAATTGAAAGCTTGCAGACTGACGGACCTAAAAACCTCACACAAAACACATCTTTGAAAGTCCTGCTAGATATGAAACAAGCATCATCTTATATCTAAGATCATATGTAATATGCAGTTAGCATCAAATAAAGCATTCCTGTTGTTCTGCTTTTACATTCATCTACAACTACCTCTTCATTGACAGGAATGTAAGTGCCTCAGACGGTGTTGTTTCAGTGTTCCTGTTTAATTATTTATAAAAGCTTATGTTGACATTGCACTTGTATATGTTTCTCAAGTTACTGTGAAAAAAATGTAACAATAATTTTGAGCATGAGATCAGCCCCTGCAAGGAAACAAATAACACCCTGTATGTTCAAAATTAATCTGGAAATATAAATATAGATGTTCCTATGCTGTCAAATCATAAAACAGCAAGTTGAAGGAAACATCTTTGCTTCGGTTTATAAATACATCTTCATTTATATGTCGATAGCTTGTTTAATAATATCAGAAGTCATTTGTATAAAGCATTGGTAATATAATCTAGAACATCCCGACCTGACTATATATACAGAGTACAGTGAATTTCTGCATGACCTCTGACATATAAACATCCTGTAAATATCAGAGTGGACAGAAAGTGACAGAATAAAGTTAAATAATGAATTAATTTGCTCCAACTGGGGGATCTAATTTGGTAAACTCAGATTATCAAATGTGACCACAAAACCAATAATAAGAGTCCATTTTCTGAAATTGAGATTTTCACATCTTCTGAAAGCTTTCCGTTGATTTGTTTGTTTTGATGGGACAATATTTAGATCCAACTATCATTTTAATTCTTTGTTTTAATTTATAATACTTGTATTTTATATTTCTTTTATTCTTGTTTATGCAAAACACTTTAAATTACCAATGTGTATGGAATGTGCTATATAAATAAATTTGCCTTGCCTCTTGAAAATCTGGAATCTGAGGGTTCACAAAAGTCTAAATACTAAGAAAACCACATTTAAATCTGTATGAATTGAGTGCATATTAGTGCTAAAAAATTAAGTTTTGATATACAGTATTTACAATAGGAAATTTACTAAATATCTAAAAGGAATATACTTTGATTATTGGAACACAATTAATATTATAATAAATTTTGGTATGGAATAAAAAACAATCAGTTTGACTTGCATTACCTGACAAAAGTCTGGTCGCCTATACGTCTATGATTCTAGTTGATCATTTGGTATCAGCAGTGGCTTATATGAAAGGCAAAGGCCTCTAGATTACACTTATTTTACCACAATAAAATATGATCATGGCTTGATTTTTACTAATTTAATGAGGACAGTGCGGTCTGACTCTGCTTAGACTAAAGTCTCATCACTGAACAGAAATAATGTCCAGTATAGAATATAAAGTCATGCTGCAGTGGAGAAAGAATGAATATTGTGTGTGACTCCCATGAGCTTGGAGGACTGCATCCACACATCTCTGCAGTGACTCACATAACTTAATAATAAAGTCATCTGGAATGACAAAGAAAGCGTTCTTGCAGGACTCCCAGAGTTCATCAAGATCCTTTGGGTTCATCTTTAACGCCTCCTCCTTTATCTTACCCCAGACATGCTCAATAATGTTCATGTCTGGTGACTGGGCTGGCCAATCCTGGAGCAGCTTGACCTTCTTTGCTTTCAGGAGCTTTGATGTGGAGGCTGAAGTATGAGAAGGAGCGCTATCCTGCTGGAGAATCTGCCCTCTCCTGTGGTTTGTAATATAATGGGAAGCACAAATGTCCTGATACCTAAGACTGTTGATGTTGCCGTTCACTCTGCAGATTTCTCGCACGCCTCACTACTGAATGTAACCCCAAACCATGATTTTTCCTTCACCAAACCTGACTGATTTCTGTGAGAATCTTGGGTCCATGCGGGTTTCAGTAGGTCAGTAGTATTTGTGATTACTGGGATGCAGCTCAACAGATGATTCATAGGAAAAATCTACTTAAAAATCAAGTTATTATGTGTAGCTCTTACAACTGGGATCGACGACAAAGACTTTTGTCGGGTAGTGTACACTACGTATTTTTGGTGCAACATAAAATTGGTTTTGTGGTCCAAGGCGACAATATGGTGATATTATGATATGTATGTTTTTTATCTGCACCATTTTCCATACAAGATGCAAAGGAGGAGAAAAAAACTATATGTTCCATGCAGAAACATTTAATTTATGTTTTCAATTTGAGTGCATTCAATAATAGTAAAAAAAACATTATGAAAATAATCTGAAATAATTATTTAGAACAATAAAATGGGATTCATTTTAATTTTTATTGGTTAAACAAAACCAGGAAACCTTCCTTTATATATTTCAAAACATATTATGTACAACAACAACTAAGAAACAATGTGTGCTATAAAAGATGGATTTTCCAGGTTAGCACATTTTGTACTTAAATAACTCACAAATATTTACAATTTATCGTTCATTTCAATTAAATAACTAACAGTTATTTCCTCATTTATGTTTTGAGTAATCATACTTTGAAAAAGAAAAGCTGTTATATGTCTTGATATAATAGAAAATAATGGTGTAGCGGATCACAAATCTCACGGTTCAGATCACATTATGGTTTAGTCACGGATCGGACCATTTTTCTGATCAGCCAAAAAGGGGAGGAGACAAATGTAATTAGCTTTCCATTTTTTACAATAAACAGCACTGCAAGACACATTTTAAGAAGTCAAAACTTAGTAGCTGTAATTTTATTACAAATGAAATAAAGAAATAATCAGCTGAATAAAAATAAACTGTAAAATATTCAGTACTGTGAAACATTCACTGATAACGCTAAATGTAGAAATCTAAATTTATAACTTGTACAACTCATATTTATTTTATTTCAATAAATGATTTAGTTTTTCACTCATAAAACTTTGTGTTTCATTGCTAGATGTGTCATTTTTGAAGATTTATTCAGTGGCATATTTTTGATGACTGGTTGTCGCCACCTACTGGTAAAATAATGTAACTGCTGCCTAAAACTTTCATTTTTGAGCACATGATGGTGATTTTAATCTGTACCATAAACATCAGTGGTTTTATCTAAACTATGAACTGTTCTCCCAGTACTTCTGTGTTATTTTAATGTTTGTAACTAACTCAAAAGACTAAAGACTCAATCTCTTCCTTGATTTTTGCGTTTTTCAAATACACATTTGAATTCAGCAATTCCAAGGATTAATAAACATATAAACGATGGTGATTTGCACAATTTATGTTGCGCGGGTGTTGAGATCCCGATCTTTTAATGATTAATCGTGCAGCTTACATTGAATGCAATAATGCAGGCTCAACAAATAGTGACAGAAAACACCTTTAATAACCTAAGAAACCCTTCACATCTTGAATAACCCACCACAACCTCTTCGTCATCATTACATTTTACAGGAAATCCTTAATGCTTTCATACATGTGATTTGAATCGTGGGTTGTAATCCTTACGAATCACTGATCAACCATGATCCATTACACCCCTAATGGAAAACACTTTGTACTTTGTAATTTACAGAGAAAAATGTCAACATTTTCAATGCATTTGTTTATTTTATCCTGACATCATGTGTGTGCATTATTGTGTAAAGAGACATTGTGTGAATAATTACATACAGTATCACGATACAGATCATAAATAAATGACGAAAAGTTACTGAATGTTTCATAAAATTGAGCTGAATTATAAAATGTGCCGCTGGTTATTGTAGTTTTCTGCCGTTCTGATGCCATGCACAATGTTTTTATCCTGCCATCTGAAGGACTCTTCATTGGAAACAGTGCTTGCACAATAATCTGTCATTTCTCACCGAGTCTGTAAACACTATGTTGCCTATACAGTTTGAGGCATATCTCAGGTTGGGGGCCAAATATGTGTGTCCAAGTTGAATAAAACTCAATAAAACTGCAAAGACTGTGTGTCGTAATTTGAATCTGGATGACATTAAACTCAGCATGAATTGTGGGGCAGCACGGTGGCGAAGTGGGTAGCACAATCGCCTCACAGCAAGAAGGTCGCTGGTTCGAGCTTCGGCTGGGTCAGTGTGGAGTTTGTATGTTCTCCCCGTGTTGGCGTGGGTTTCCTCCGGGTGTGTCTTTGGACTCGTGGGGGAAACCGGAGCACCCGGATGAAACCCACGCCAACACAGGAAGAACATGCAAACTCTATACCAGGGGTCACCAAACTTGTTCCTGGAGGTCCGGTGTCCTGCAGATTTTAGCTCCAACCCTAATCAAACACACCTGAACAAGCTAATCAAGCTCTCACTAGGTATACTTGAAACATCCAGGCAGGTGTGTTGAGGCAAGTTGGAGCTAAACCCTGCAGGACACCGGACCTCCAGGACTGATGTTGGTGATCCCTGCTCTATACAGAAATACCAACTGACCCAGCCAGTACTCGAAGCAGCCGAGTCACCGTGTCACCAAAAAAAAAGATCTTCAGATCTAATTAATTCTAATTCAGACTAAAAAAACGCATCAAAGTGCAAACATTTAGTCTTCTGACTCTGACTGGCTGTTGTCATTTTCCTCTCTGGTCTGGACTCATTAGTGCTTACTTTCTGCCTTGGGTTCACCTTTGGGTCTCTCCAGCCAATAGCAGAACAGCAACTGCTGGGGAGGTGGGGCAAAAGATAGTAACACCCCATCTGATAGGTTGTTTATATAATATTGACCAATGTATAGACGAATGTAATTTATCACAAATATCTTCGATATGTGCATTGCATGTACTATTATCGTGATAACGATCATTCTGCGATATATTGTGCAGCCCTAATCTGTATAATGAGCTAACAATGATTAACTTGAGTGCAAAAACAGCGGATCTGCTTCTTCTGATCTTCAAGATCTCGCTCACACTGACCTTTGCCACGGCTTGCTAATTATGAGCTAATTCTCCCTGTGGGGGTCATACGGTCTCTCGACACAAAGAAACCTCCAGTCGCACTTCAGATAATGAGAGTCATTCACACTCCTGTACATTTATGCTTCATTAACTACTAACTTTTTTCAGAGATGAACAATCAGCCAGATTTTTGAAGCTTGCACCCTCTTTTAGCCTTTAAAGAGTCATGAAACACCAAAACACATGTGTTGAGCTGTTGACAGTCATATATGTGTCCCGCGCTGCTATAAACACTATGAGGACACGTATATTTAGCTAAAAAGTAAAAATTGGTTGTTTTTGCGTTATTTCGAGCAAATTCGTTCTTCCGGTTTGAAACTAATTTTTGAAGCTGCGTCACACCGATGAGATCCATGCGTGTATTCCAGCGTGGAGAGTGGACGTCTGTACCGGCAAGTGCATCGTGACGTCTCTGAGTGTGCGGTATTAATTCATGAGAAACACTTGGTTCAAACCAATCAGCGCACTCTATTGTGTATGCGGCGCAACTTCATTATTATGCATAATAGCTTTGAAGATTGTTTGTACCTGTTACAGTGTTCAGACGGCAGAGAGACGCCACGCTGTGTTGCCAAAACAAGTGGAAGAAGAAGAATTGTTTGCAGACACAGGTCGCCAGTGCTGTGTTTATGTGCTGCAACGAAGGTTTTGTTTTCATTTCCCCGCTATAAGAGCGCAGCTGGACTCATGTGTGGACTACAGTGCACGAGACAGAAATGCGTTTGTAAGGAACATGTTTTACCCCAGAGCTTTCCGCATCTGGAAATGGTGAAATCTGGATTTGCCACTCGTCTACTCTTAAAAAATACACGGCTCCAGTTCATGTTGATTGTCCCGTCTCTACAGATTTGGTAAGTGAGCAATCAGTGGTCTTTGTTTGTTTATTCAGATAGTAAAGTTAGTTAGTTTTGTCAGCAGTACTGTTTCAGTGTTTAAAGACAGACCTTAGTCAAAGTGATTAGAACTGTTACTGAGTTTACAGTATTATCATAACCACAATATTACAGACAGAAAGATCCACTGTAAATGCTGCTCTGCGAGTTTAAATCAGAATCAGAATACTATAGACAGAAAGATCTGCTGTAAATGCTGCTCTCCGAGTGTAAACATGTAAACACCGCAGTCAAACTATTACCGTCGTGTGGGATTTTCGGCACATTTTGTGACAGGCTTTCTGACACTACCTACTGACTGCATCCAAGTTACACAGAAATGTGGAGGGTTTTTTATCCCATTCACTGCGCGGTATTAAATACTCCATTAAATCTGCACTCCTCCAGCAGTTCCTGGTGTGCAATATCTCATTTGTCACGGGGGGCATGCAGGAAATGTTCCTGAATGAAAGTCCACCATTTAAAAATAAATAATTCGATGATTGATGTCCATGTAAACACAGTCACTGTCTTTCTCCCCTGTGCCTGTGTGTTTTTTTTTGCTTCTGTGAAAGTCAGCCCAAACAGAAACTCCCTTTTTTATGCAAATTTGTATGCACCTTCGCTCTTTCCCTCCACCGACACTCCCACCTCAACAGAGCTGGACACTAGGCCTGTCACAATAATCAATATATCGACTTATCGCACAATACATGGACATGACCTCAATAATTTTTGGTGAAGCAATATATATCGCCCATACGTAAAAAACAATTCTTTTAACATTTTAGCTGATTGCACAACATCTCTATCGCTATTGGAGGTGTCGGTGTCAGTATGGTTAAAAAAACACTATAGTATTTACCATAAATGACTAAAGTATGTTTTGATGTGGGTGCCTGACAACTGAAAATACATCTGGTAGCAGATATCGCAGCCTCTGTTACTTTTTACCTTGCTTTTTTTTTTTTGTTAACATTTTTTATTATTTGTTTTGGACATGCGTTTTCACATTCTGATTCCAATGCCTAATCATTAAATTATTAAAATAACTAAATTAAATGAAATATTCTTAAGAACAAAATATGATGTGTTCTTTTGAAGACTGTACTTGCGTTATGATGCTATTATATTGCCATTCTGGCATTATATAATGAGTGGCCTAAAATGGTCTTTAAATGACAATAATATCGTTTATCGTGATATATTTTGGTGCAATATATCGTACAACAAAAAATAAATATCGTGACAGGCCTACTGGACACATCCACTTTCCTGACCTTTTCGAAACTAGAGGTGTGAAAACACCTTCCTAAAACAGGGGTGTTTCGTGGCCCTTTAAAAGCTGTCAGGATTTACTATATAATATTAGCCATAAAAAGGCATGGACAGTTATTATAGCATATGCATTTCACTTTAAACTTAAACTTAAAAACTTAAACTTAAAATCATAATGAAACTTGCAGCACAGCTTAATAAACAAGACAAAACTACAGAGTCATTTCATTTTTGCTCACATACACAAACATCTGAAAGTCAGTCATGCTGCTTGAATGCTTGTATTAGTCCATTGATATAACTGTTTAAAAATAAGACGTATAATAAGAGTAATTTCGATCGTTTTTCAGTGCTCAAAATTGCGACTGTTTTGGTCGCATATGCGCCTGAAATTGAATCTATGCGACCTCAAAATATATTTGGGAGCATTTGTGCGAGTGCATAAAATTGTTGCGTGCGAGCGGTTTTCACTGCAAAATGTTCAACGCATGCGCGGATTTAGGACACATTCACGCAGAACGCATCTTTGCAGTTGAAAGGCAGCGCTCAGGAACTGTTAAAACTGTTGTCATGTCAAATTGCTAGAGTAAACAAAGCCCGCAATGCTTGCCCCTCCTTCGCGCTCTTTTTATTGGCCCACTGCTCTAGAAATGATGGATTGGTTAAAATCAGTTGTCAATCACTCAGTCAACGCCTTCTGCCTTCAGATGACAGGAGAGCTACAACCACTAACATGTAAAGCGCTGAAGATGAGAATGACAACAACACAATCAGATTTAGTTTTAGAAAACGCCTAAAGCAACAAATAATGGCACATCTAATTACTGATAATGTGCTGAACGTTAATCCACAATCTACATTTGTCCAAGACTGGATAAAAGACTTCAATTATTTTCATAGCGCACTTGAAGCCAATGGAAGCATTCACTGTAAAGTCTGTGGGACGGAGGTTTCAGGTAACTGTCTGCCACATCTACACATTTTAAGCAGGAGATGTTCTGTTTACTCCTTCATTTACTCGCTAGATGCTGTCAGCCGTGCAGCTATAAGTAAAAGTTAACACCACGTACACCATCGCAAAAGGGCTTGCATAGACTAAGATTAAACTAATATTGCAGCTCATGAAAAAAACAGTATTGCTATTAAAATGACGTATACAAATAAAAAGGTATATATCAAAAGCAACTGTGCAGTATCAGACATCACCCGTGAGAACAGCACGTTAACAGATTCATTCATGTACAGTAGTGCGTGCAGGGCCGGTGAGCGGTCCTTCCATGTATCTTTTGGTCACTCAATTATGTTATAAAAATGTATTTTCCTGTGAAAACGGGATTTCGTTGAGACATATTTTCCTCACGCAAGCATATTTTTTTTGCTTGTTAGCTTTTATTAGTGTTGATTTCAAATGCAATAAATCGGTTTATATAAAACTTAGCAACGGTGCTCATAATTGGTGGCTGCGACAAAATTTTGTCTGGTGCGCCTACATTTTTAAAGTTAAGAGCACCAGTGCTACGAAGCAAAAAGGTTCATTTCGAGCCCTGATTTTATTAACTTGCAGTGCTTTCCGGTGACTAATAATAACATGAACAGTATGCATGGCTCAGACTTTAGCACTGGGATCATGTTTCATTATTGCTCACACTTTAAACATTTAAGTCAGTCATGCTGCTTGAATGCGTGTATTTGTCCTTTGGTATGACAGTTTACAAATAAGATGTATATTAAGAGTAATTTCGATCGTTTTTATTAACTTGCAGTGCTTTCCGGTGACTAATAATAACATGAACAGTATGCATGGCTCAGACTTTAGCACTGGGATAATGGTTGTTTCATTATTGCTCACACTTTAAACATTTAAGTCAGTCATGCTGCTTGAATGCTTGTATTTGTCCATTGGTATGACAGTTTACAAATAAGACGTATATTAAGAGTAATTTCGATTGTTTTTATTAACTTGCAGTGCTTTCCGGTGACTAAAGCCTGTTTCACACCGCAAGCGCAAGCAGCGCGTGAGCAGAGCGTGAGCAGCGCGTGTTTTTTTCGGCGTCCATGTTAACAGACTAGAGCTTTCACACCGCAAGCAGAAGCAGCGCGTCAGTGCGAGGCGTGAGCGTCGCTGAAGCAGCAGTGCTGCGATCGTTTCGCAATTTTACCCAATAAATGTATCAATAATGTCAACTTATTTATATATGGTCAATTAAATGAACTTAAATGATTAAAAACTGCAACAAATATTTATTTAGGGCCGAACTACAAACCCAAATGTAAAACAACTTTAGTATCAGTTTTGCTTATTGACGGGGGTTGTAGTCCATAACGAAGTGTATTGTGGGTAGTGTAGTTCGACACCCATGCTTGGATGATGTGAGCTGGGCTATCTGCAGTTGAAGCAGAGGAGGAACGATTTATTCGGCTTTGTTTTATGTTCACTCGAGTTCTTACAACCCGGAGCTGTTTGCACTAAACCTGACAACACGAAAATAAGTAAAAGAAGGGCATGCAGTGATTACTTTTGTCCGTCTCATCCTTTGCACGAGCATGAATTAATGAGCCGCTGGACATCACTGAAGTGGAGAAAGTAACACTAGTTTGATCATGTATAAATATAATTATAACTATATTGTATAAATATTATTATAACTATAAGCCTACAACATCCTGACAACCAAAAACAAAATGACATGATATCACAGGCGATTGTCTTAGGGCACCAGACATGAATGACATTCCTTATAGCGAGAGAAGCATACAGTACTGTATGATCTATATCATTTATAAAATAAAGACTTGCG
Source organism: Danio albolineatus (assembly GCA_903798035.1). Classification (NCBI taxonomy): domain Eukaryota; kingdom Metazoa; phylum Chordata; class Actinopteri; order Cypriniformes; family Danionidae; genus Danio; species Danio albolineatus. The sequence goes on along the minus strand of CAIGQQ010037999.1, from coordinate 3,510,281 downwards.
GGTTAAGGAAACAGCATTGGATTAAGTTGCCGCGGGCCTTGGTGCAGATGAAAACTTTAAAAATTGTATTAATATATAGAGATAGATGGATAACTAGATAGAATAGACAGATGATCTGTGTTGCTGCTGCCGATGAGCTGCGCGCTGCATACGCAGTCGGTGTGAAAGGCAAACGCCTGCGTGCTGCTTTTGCTTTACCAACGCACTGCTCACGTGTTGCTCACACCCTGCTTGCGCTTGCGGTGTGAAACAGGCGTAATAATAACATGAACTGTATGCATGGCTCAGACTTTAGCACTGGGATCATGTTTCATTATTGCTCACGCTTAAACATTTAAGTCAGTCATGCTGCTTGAATGCTTGTATTTGTCCTTTGGTATGACAGTTTACAAATAAGACATATATTAAAAGTAATTTCAATCATTTTTATTAACTTGCAGTGCTTTCCAATGACCAATAATAACATGAACAGTATGCATGGCTCAGGCTTTGGCACTGGGATCGTGGTTGCGTTTGGTTTTGATCTGATTGGCGTGCAGAGCCTGACAGATGCTGTACTCACTGTCCTGATCCACATCGGTCAGACGGATGTCACACTCCACCAGACTGCAGTTGTGGGTCATTCCCTCCTCCAGAACCTTCCCTCCGTCCTGCAGGACACACAGGAGATGTGGCGTTCCATTCAGATTACAGAGCACAGAAATCAGGGAAATAACCGTGAGAGAATAAGGGCTGATTAGTTTCATTTAAAGCTTCCTACTTTAAACAAAAGGCAACATGAAATGGCACTAGAATCCCATTTTACTTATGTAATCTGACATATTTTGAAGCAAAACACCTTGAATGAGAAGAACTGGAGGCGAGATTTGATTTCATACATCATGAATTGTTGTTAACAGTATATCAAATCAAATCAACCTTTATTTATATAGCATCTTACTACAAAAAAACAAATATTAAATGAATAAATCAAATATGATAACAATTGATGGGCGACACTGGAGCTGTAACGATACACCAAACCCACGATTCGGTTTGAATCATGATTTTTTTTTCGTGGGGGGTTTGAAAAATCTTTATAAACTGAACACCAAAGAACATGATTAACTATGCAAATTATTAACTACATAAATAGCCATATATAAAATAAATAAAATGCCAAAGTTTTAACACTTCTGTTTTCTTTGAAACAAAATATTGTTGAAAAACAAACAGAACTAAACTCCATTGTGGAGATGATTCAAGCATGTTGAAAATTCCTTCTTCACTCAAGTTCTCTTACATTTAAAGGGCACCTATTTTTAAAAATCTACTTTTTAAGTTGTTTGGACAGATATATGTGTATGTATAGTGTATAGACGGTCATTTTGGGGTGATATAAACACACCCAGTCCTTTTTTTTCAATTTGACAGCATAAAAACGGTGGATCAATTGGAGCGGTTTTGAGACCGACCGCAATTTTACGTAGGAGTGCGGTTCCCCCGCCCACCGAATTGATCGACAGCTGTGTATTAACATGTCTCCTTAGTAACACGTATAATCATATCAACAAGACAGGATGTGCGCAAAGCAACCGGGAATAAAAGGTCTGTGAGTTTCACAAGTTTAACACGTGTTTAAAACAGTGCATGTTTGTAATTAACTACAGCGATTCACTTCAGCTTTACTTCATCACCACAGCCGTGTGTCAGCAAAAAATACGCTTCAATCTCGGTTTGTTGACATTAAATCAGGTTTATTTTGTACATTAACATAATGGATATCCATACAGAAGTGGATATTAACCTGTATCCTGTCACATTTGCTTGCAAAAGCAGTGCAAAGCTCAACGCGCGCGCTGTCTGTCTGTCTATCTGTCTGTGTGTGTGCGCGTGAACGAACTTTGTAACTACATTGTGTGTGACTCATCGTTGCAACTCCTCAACAAACACATCAAACAGTCATTGGTAACGTTCTTACTGTTGTATTTTTCACAAACGTAGTGAGATCTGCTTCCTTTACATCTGTTCCTGTTGCGTCTGTCTGTCTGACGCAGCCGAGGGCGGAGATTGAGGCACGCTGACGGGCACGTGGGAACGGTGGGCGGGGAGGACTATCCATAAAGGCCCAGTACCAAAAACAGCAAAAAGCTGTTTAGCGCTATAATACAAAGACTTTAGACAGCTATAATTAATAATCTGATGGGTGTTTTGAGCTGAAACTTTACAGACAAATTCTGCTGACACAAAAGACTTATATTAAATATAAAAAAGGGGTCAAATATGTGCCCTTTAAGAGATGTAAACTTTGCCTGACAAAGGTGGCAGCATGTGGAGGAAACAACTAATTTATACACGCACCTTCAAGCGCACAAGAATGAGGCTGCCAAAATGGGCAATGCAGTAAAAAAATCGTCCGCAGAAGCCAGACGAACAGGTGCAGCCATCAATTAGTGATGCATTTAAACCATGCACAAAATATAAGAGGGACAATGTGATGTGAAACAAATGCACCGATGCAGTGACCAAGTACAGTGAGAGAAAAATTATTTGAACCCCAGCTGATTTGTAAGTTTGCCCTGTTGGTAACACGCTACGCCGTGAAGGACTGACATCCTGCTGTGCCCGCAAGCTCCCCCTGCTCAAGAAAGCCCATCTAAAAGCCCGTCTGAAGTTTGCCACTGAACATCTGACTGATTCAGAGGAGGACTGGGTGAAAGTGTTGTGGTCAGATGAGACCAAAATCCAGCTCTTTGGCATCAACTCAACTCGCCGTGTTTGGAGGAGGAGGAACGTTGCCTATGACTCCAAAAACACCATCCCCACCGTCAAATATGGAGGTGGAAACATTCTGCTTTGGGGGTGTTTTTCTGCCAAGGGGACGGGACAATTGCACCGCATTAAGGGGAGGATGGATGGGGCCATGTACCGTCAAATTTTGGGTGAGAACCTCCTTCCCTCAGTCAGGGCATTAAAAATGGGCCCTGTTTGGGTACTCCAGCATCACAATGATTCAAAACACACGGCCAAGGCAACAAAGGATTGGCTCAAGAAGAAGCATATTAAGGTCATGGAGTGGCCTAGTCAGTCTCCAGACCTTAACCCCATAGAAAATCTGTGGAGGGAGCTGAAGGTTTGAGTTGCCAAACATCAGCCACGAAACATTAATGACTTGGAGAGGATCTGCAAAGAGGAGTGGGCCAAAACCCCCGCTGAGATGCAAACCTTGTGACCAAGTGCAACAAACGGCTGACCTCTGTGATCGCCAACAAAGGTTTTGCCACCAAGTACTAAAGCACGTTTGTCAAAGGGATCAAATACTTATTTCATTCATAGAAATGCAAATCAATTTCTAGCTTTTTTTGAAACACATTTTTCTGGATTGTTTTGTTATTGTTGTGTCTCTCACTGTTCAAATAATCCTACTATTGAAATTATAGACTGATCATTTCTTTGTTAGTGGGCAAACTTACAAAATCAGCTGGGGCTCAAATTATTTTTTCCCTCACTGTATCTCTGCGAAGAAATTGTGTCTTTTAACACGGTTGAAAAACAGTCATTCGGAGACCTCGTAACAACACTCGACAGCCAGTATGAATTGCCTGGACGAACATATATTTCTCCAAAACAGCTTTTCTACGAGCCTACAACCATATCCGTGGTGAGCTGCAACAGGTCATTTCCAGCACAGTTGAGTATTTTTCACTTACAACAGAAGGTTTGATTAAATTTAAATTAATGGCTATTTGCAGTACTATGTTTTGATTTTTGACTTATTTATTTATTTATTTATTTTTTGTTATAAAATGCAAATGTATTAAATGGAATCAAACATGTAGTATGTTGAAGATGCCAAAAGGATAAAATATGTCCAATGTAAAAAGAAGAGATGGTTAAAAAAAAATTTTAAAAAAGGAAGAAAAAAAGGAAATAAGTTTAAGTAATAGACGAATGATGTGTGTGGTAATGGGGTGGGAAAATAATAGGCTTGTGCTTCATCCTGCTCCATTTTCGACCATGTTGAAATGTATCTTTTGTTAAAGATATTTTATGTATGATATATTTTTTGTTCGAAAATAAACTAAATCAAATCAAATCAAAGCAAAAATATGTGATCGAGTACAAAAATGACACCTTATTTAAAGCAATATTGCAACAACCAAAAAAAAGGGGCTGGCAGATGATGCACAATCAATAAAATGTATAGAGCCGGTTTTGATTCCTTGATAATGTGAGTTCTACACACCCACATACACTAAATATTGAATTGAATGTTTCTCCAGGATGCCATTTTTAAATAAACGCAGCCACAATTTCAGTATGCGTTCAAGTACTGTATTTAAGATATTTATTGTTGCATATCTCTGCTGTAAACAGCATCGCACTCTCACATCAAGGTCGAAGTGCTGCAATGACGAAGCATATCACATTCTGCAGAAGCCTTGACTCTGAGTCTGCAGACTAATATAAGAGCTCTCTTCTGAATGCTGGAAATGAGATTTGCCTTGAAATGGAGATGGGAGGAGAGGATGCATGCAGTCCCGGGAGAGAGGTAATCCCCATCCCACATGTCTGTGTGTTACAGCACATCTATCCTGCAGCCGTGAATAATTGAACATGAGCGACAGCGCTGCATCATTTCATATTCATCTCTTCACTGGCAATTAAAAGCGATGATAAAAATGTTATACAGGGCTAGGAAAAACTAGGAAAATGCTAGGGTGTCGCTAGTGGTTGCATTGGTGTGGATGCTTGTGATTTATTTATATGATGTATTTCAGATTGTGTTAACTTCTAAAGATGAAATTATAATAAGGTCATAAACTCGAAATGCACTGGATTTTATTTTTCAGTGCAGATATTAAAGCATTATTACATCTAAATATCTGAAAAACAAACATTTTAAATTCTCTTACATTAAAATATCGAAATGAAGTGTGGTTTATGTTAAAAACGGCAAAGAAATAGTCACTAGGGAAAGAAAATCAAACATAATTCAAAGGAAATCAAATTTTTCTTTCGATTTTTGTTTACTTTTTTCTTTTCCCGATTCAACCCTTGATTCGATTCTATTCTATTCTCAATTCGATTCTATTCTCATTTTAATACTATTCTTGATTTAATTCTTTTCTCGATTCAACCCTATTTTCGATTCAAGTCTATTCTTGCTTCGATTCTATTCTCGATTAAATTCTGTTCTTGATTCTATTCTCAATTTATTCCTATTCTTGATTCAGTTCTTTTCTCGAGTCCACCCTGTTTTTGCTTCGATTCTATTCTTGATTCAATTCTATTCTCGATTCTATTCTCAATTTATTGCTATTCTTCATTCAGTTCTTTTCTCGATTCGATTCTATTCTCTGCTCGATTCTATTCTCAATTTAATACTATTCTTGATTCAGTTCTTTTCTCGATTTGATTCTATTCCCTGTTCAATTCTATTCTCAATTCGATTCGATTCTCAATTTAATACTATTCTTGATTCACTTCTCTTCTCGATTCAACCCTACTCTTGATTCGATTCTATTCTCGATTCGATTCCATTCTCAATTTATTCCTATTCTTGATTCAGTTCTTTTCTCGATTTGTTTCTATTCTCTGCTCAATTCTATTCTCAATTAAGTTCTATTCTCAATTTAATACTATTCTTGATTTAATCCTTTTCTCGATTCAACCCTATTTTTGATTAGATTCTATTCTCGATTCGATTCTCAATTTATTCTTATTCTTGATTCAGTTCTTGATTCGATTCTAGTCTCTGTTCGATTCTATTCTCAATTTGATTCTATTCTCAATTTAATACTATTCTTGATTCAATTGTTTTCTCGATTCAACCCCTCTTAATTCAATTCGATTCTCGATTCGATTCTATTCTCAATTTATTCCTATTCTTGATTCAGTTATTTTCTTGATTCAACCCTATTCTTGATTTGATTCTATTCTCGATTCAATTCTATTCTCAATTTATTCCTATTCTTGATTCAGTTCTTTTCTCAATTCGATTCCATTCTCAATTTAATACTATTCTTGATTCAATTCTTTTCTCGATTCGATCTTATTCTGGATTCATATGAATATGATGTATATAACCAACCCTCTAATAGTGAAAAATGTATTAACTATACATCTGCAGAAACAATTTGATTGACATTCTCCCTTTATACGCGTCATCAGAGGGGGATAGCCCCACCCATCTGAGACACATATTTTGACATTTTCAGTTTTTTACACAGATAACACTAGTCCTGTTTTGAATCTGCCGCTATGCTGATGCACAGGCATTTGTAGCTTTGCCTTATTTTGAAAAGAGTATAATCTCATTAGAATTTAAAGTGACAGTCAACAAATGGTCAAAAATCAAAGAGTTATAATACATTATCTGATTGGTATTTTAATCTGAAACTTCACATACACAATCTAGGGATATTCGAGTCTTATTTTACATATTAAAGGTGGCCTGTTATGCCCATTTTATTAAGTCATGCTTAACAGCACTGAAATGTTATAGAGAAATGGACATTTTGAAAATATCAGTATTGAATGTCGATACTTTTGACAACCCTATCTGGATTAATGTAAATATACTCACAGCTCCCAGTCTGTTGTTGCAGAGGTTTAAACTCTTGAGGGCACAGTTCTCCACCAGGGCCTGAGATAGAGCCACGGCTGCGGGTTCGGTCATGTTATTTCCCCCCAGGTGCAGATCCACTAAAGTCTTGTTCTTCGTCAGAGCCTGAGCCAGCGCCTGTCCTCCTTCATCTGCGACGCGGTTGAGTCTCAGGTTGAGAGAGGTCAGGGTGTTGTTTTTGGCCAGCGCGTGAGCCAGAGCCTGAGCACCTGCACCTCTGATCTGGTTGTTGCAGACGATCAGTGTCTTCAGCTGACTGCGGTTCAGGAGTTTAGCGACGGCTCGGGCTCCGCGGTCACTGATGTGATTATGTGACAAGTCCAGCTCCTGCAGCGACGGATGATCCAGCAGGTGGTTCACGATCACGCAACACTTCTCATCGTCCACCTTACTGCGATGGATCCTGAAGACCTGCGAGAAAAGTGGGAATACAAACAACCAAATGTCAACAGCGAGGCTCTGAAAAAAAGTGAATGTTAACTAAATAATAGACTGGTAAAAACATCTCAGTTAGAAATTTAAAAACATGTTTAATATGGCCTATGACCATCTGTAATGTCATTTATAGTCTGTTGTTTGCATAATTTAAGTGATGTTTTTAGAGCATTGTTCAGGGGTGACAGTCATTCCTTCACTTTCCTTCAGCTTAGTCACTTTATTCATCAGGAGTCGCCACAGTGGAATGAACCACCAACTTTTCCAGCATGTTTTATGCAGCTGATGCCCTTCCAGCTATAACCCAGTACTAGGAAACATCCATAGACTCTCATTCTCTCTCTCACACACACACACTACAGCCAATTTGGCTTATTCAATTCCTCTATATTAACCGCATGTGTTTGTACTGTGGAGGAAAGCAGCGACTTTTTTGCTGTGAGGCCACAGTGCTAACCACTGAGCCACCGTGTCACCCCTAATCAAAAGTTTAATAAAAGTAAATTAAAGTTAATTAGAAATATTTTTAAAAATGTAACTTAAAATGAAAATGAGAAATGTTGCCTTGGCAAGAAACTGAAATAAAACTAAAAGTGTAAATACTAAAACTCCTAAATGCAAAACTGAAATAACACAAAACTGAAATGAAAAAAAATTATATATTTTTAAAAACTGATAACAAACATTTAACAAATTAACGCAAATGTTTCCCAGATAAATGCTTATCTTTAGCTCATATGCATTAAAACACAACTTTTTTTTTACAATAACCTAGAGGTTGACAAGAAGCTTATACGAAAATAACTAAAAATTAAACAGAAATTTGAATTATAAAAATAAATTAGGTGACACGGTTGCGCCGTAGGTAGTGCTGTCGCCTCACAGCAAGAAGGTCGCTGGTTCGAGCCCCGGCTGGGTCAGTTGGCATTTCTGTGTGGAGTTCGCATGTTCCCCCCGTGTTCGCGTGGGTTTCCTCCGGGTGCTCCGGTTTCCGCCACAAGTCAAAAAAATACACGGTACTGGTGAACTGGGTAAGCTAAATTGTCCGTAGTGTATGACTGTGAATGAGAATGTGTGGATGTGTGGATGACTAAGCTGACAAGAAAATGAATTAATGAATGAATAAAAGTAAATTAATCCCAAGTTAAAACCTCTTAAGGCCCAAGGTGTTTTTTTTACATGCATTTTTTATTTCTCTTTGCTATTTGGGCTTATTGGAACCTAATTAGAATAGAACCTAAGTATCATCTTCTGATATGATGCACTTTTAGAGAAAATGTATGTCCATATATGTGGACTCGTGGTCAAAATTTACATAAAACACTTTTTCCTGACTTTTTTTAATGCTTATTTAACATAGAATTTTTTTTTACTGGCTTTGACTATCAGAAAGTAAAAACAACATTTGTTCCCATCTTGGACAGTTAAAAATAGTGTTTGGGACATTTCATTCGCTGCAAAACAGTTGCAGTATGACACTGTATGTCTTTACAAAATAAAAAACATTTTAAGTATTTTAAATAGCCACTTAAAAGCTAAAATGTGCTGTCCACATGTGGATACTCAAGCCCTAGAAGGCTATAAAACAAATATTTAAAAAACACTGTATAATATCTGTATAATATCTGGAGCCAGGAAGATAATATCATCCAATATTAATATTTATCAAGGTGTAGTTATACAGTATACCTGCAAGTTCTGAAAGAGATCAAGTCTCAGCCAGGTAAGCAAAAGTAACGCAAAAGTAACTAAAAAAAGTAATGTAACGCATTACTTTCCATAAAAAAAGTAACTAAGTAAAGCAATTAGTTACTTTTTATGGGGTGTAACCCATTCATTCATTTTCTTTTATCCGCTTAGTCCCTTTATTAATCTGGGGTCGCCACAGCGGAATGAACCACCAACTTATCCAGCATTAGTTTTACGCATCGGTTGCCCTTCCAGCTGCAACCCATCCCTGGGAAACACCCATACACAATCATTCAAACACATACACTATGGACAATTTAGCCTACCCAATTTACCTATACCATGTCTTTGGACTGTGGGGGAAACCCACACTAACACAGGGAGAACATGCAAACTCCACACTGAAATGCCAACTGACCCAGCCGAGACTCGAACCAGCGACCTTCTTGCTCTGAGGCAATCATGCTACTCACTGCGACACCGTGACACCCAAGTAACTCATTCATTGTCCTTCAGCTTAGTCTCTATTTTAGAGGTCACCACAGCGGAATGAACCGCCAATTATTCCAGCATTTGTTTTATGCAGCGTATGCAATCGAGTATTGGGAAACACCCATACACAAACACTAAAAATACACTACAAATTTAGTTTATTCAATTCACCTCTAGCACATGTGTTTGGGCTGTGAGGGAAACCAGAACCTGGAGGAAACCCACGCCAACACGGGGAGAGGAAGTAATTCAATCTTGTAATATTCATTCATTTTCTTTTCGGCTTACTCCCTTTATTAATCTGGGGTAGCCACAGCGGAATGAACCGGCAACTATTATGCAGCATATGCTTTACGCAGCGGATGCCCTTTCAGCTGCAACCCATCACTGGGAAATCTTGTAATATATTCCTATAAAAAGTAACTTTCCCCAACACTGATTATAAACAGCCAATTAAACCTGTAAAGTCTTGCAGGAGCTGAGCGCTTTAGCCAGGGATTCGCAGTCTCTGAAGGTGAACTCGAACAGATTCCACTCAAAGTTCATGCCACATCCTTTCACGCCATAAACCACGCTGAGCTCCTTCAGATTCGGCAGCTTGTCCTGCAGCATTCGGAAATCAAAGTGGTCCATGGAGGGTCCTTCACTGCCCATATCGCTGGCAGACTCCGACCCGTCGTCCTCATCAAACCTGGACGGCTCTTTAATGGGCGGCAGCAGCTGAGAAACCCGCAGCCGCTTTACATAGTTCTGACACAAAGGCAACACATCTAGAACTGCTTTGGGGTCAGTTGTGTCTGGTATGAAGAGTTCAATGATACTCTGAAGATGGCGCTCGAAGAACATTTGTTTCCAGCTGTTGTCATAGGTGGAGATGTCAGCGAGACCCCAGCGAGCTTCACAGCAGCGTTTCCAGTAGCTCTCGTCGCTGATGAGGTTTGCAGTGATGGCCAAAGGAAGAGACGCTGGCAGCCGCTGGAGGACGTATGTTTTATAGCTGGGCTGGAGCTCATGCAGAACTGGCTTCTCTGCAAAAAATATTAAAGGGTAAGTTCAGCCGAAAATAGATCTAATCATTATTTACTCTCCATAGGCACAGGGTGAACAAACTCCAGGGTAAGGCTGAGATATGTGCTGCCCTTTAATGCATTTAAAAAGATTTGCAACCGACGAAAAAGAGGTTGCAACAAAAGCACCGCCAATCAACAAACATCTATTAGATTCAACATGCAAATAAAATTATTTTATTAAAACTAACCCACTATATAATAATCTATATAATAATAATAATAATAATAATGATAATACTACATATAATAAATTGTATATTATATTATATTATATTATATTATATTATATCATAATATTATATTATATTATATTATATTATATTATATTATATTATATTATATTATATTATATTGTATTGTATTGTATTGTATTGTATTGTATTGTATTGTATTGTAATAGTAGCCG
>CAIGQQ010037999.1:3478415-3496129 GCA_903798035.1 Danio albolineatus | reverse complement strand
TGTGTGTGTGTGTGTGTGTGTGTGTGTGTGTGTGTGTGTGTGTGTGTTGTTCACCTTCGAAGTGTTTAATAATATGCTGTAAACAGAGTGTTGTTAGCAGAGGAACCAGCGCCAGCGACCACTCATGATCCTCCGCGATGATGCTGCGCCTCTTCTGGCCGTCAGACGCGGAGTTCATGACCCCAGATCTCTGAGGAGACTGACTCCGAGACATACTGATAAAAACTGACAGGAAAAAAACAAATATCTTCAATACATACGTCTGATATAATAGAGATAACGTTACCTCATCACTGCCTGTAAGGACTACTTTTTCATGACGTAACGTTGTCGTTTTTACTTTTGTCCTCGAATAAGAGTAGTTTTAGTATAAGAAAGCGAAATAAATGACGAGTCTTAATTAAAGAAAACGTTAAATTACTAATTAAAGAACTAATTACTACTAATTAATGAAGCATTTAAGCGACTTTAAGATGTTGTAGACTCACTTTCAGTTCCTCAGGAAAGTTTGATGCTGCCATGGTAACAAGACGTGCCTCGCGTGCCTTCTCACGTTACCCACCGCCGATCACGTGACTGTACTGAACGCTAAATGCTAATCATTAAATCATGCTAGTCATAAAAATAATAACAAACATCATTTTCACAATCACTGAAAAAAGTAAAATAACACAAAGATATAAAGTGTTAAGTTGTACAGCGTGTATTAGACATGTAGGGTTGTTTTAACTTCTCTAGCATTATTAATTCTATCCTTTGTAAATATAAGTATAAAACATCACTCACGTTACAGATGACACGGTATTATAAAGCAGTTTATTCCAGTGTGTCTTTAATAATTAAGATTGTGATTATGTTGATAAGGATTAGAAGTTTAGCTTTGCTCTTGCCTTTTTCATTTAATGTGACTTTTAACTTGGTTTTAGGACTTTTAAGTTATGAAATATACACTTGCATCTTGTTACAATCTTTAAAAGTGTGCAACCATTAGCTAGCAATTCACTTAATCTACAAGCTATCATAAATTTAGGTGGCATTTTTCATCATTTATAAGAAAGGGTAGGTGAAAATAATTAAAGAAACGAAAAAAAAAAAGGTGTCACCAAGAGAGAAAAGAACAATCAAGGCCCTAAAATAGGCTTTTCCCCCTTTAAATGTATTCCTTTTAATCATTATGGAGTGAAATTTAAGATAAATACTCATCTTCAAAATTGTTACACACCATTACTTTGTTATTAAAGGCACAGTTCACCCCATAATGAAAATTTACTCACTATTTACTCTCTCTCTCAAGTGGTATAAATGCTTCTTTATTCAACACTATAGAAGATATTTTGGAGAAAGATAAAAATCTGTAACCATTGACTTCCATAGTAGGAAAAACAAATGCTACTGAAGTCAATGGTTACCAGTAACCAACATTTTCTGGTGATTCTGTCATCATTAACTCATCCCTTTACTCGTTTAAAACATTTATGAGTTTCTTTCTTACGCTGAGCACATAAGATATTTTAAAGAATGTTGCGTACCGGTAACCATTGACTCCCATGATAGGTAAAGCACTCTGAATTTACTAAATACGGTAACACTTTAGGTCACAATTCATGCTATTAACTGCTGGGTTATTATTATCTGTGTGTTATTAATATATAAACTGTTCATGAGCAACCCAACTTCTACCTTACTAACTATTAACAAACAGCTAATTAATAGTTTATTAAGCTAGTATGAAGATATTTTGAAGAATGTTGCATACCGGTAACCATTGACTTACATAGTAGGTAAAACTAATACTAATACAACTTTTACCTCACTAACTATTAATAAACAGCTTATTAGAAGATTATCAAGCTAGTAGTGTTAGTTATTGGCTTGTTAATACCGCAAATTGTGACCAAAAATAAAGTGTTGCTCTAAATACTACATGTAAACTTTTTTATTTAAAAATAAATGTATAAAATTTCACATTTAAAGGGTTAGTTCACCCAAAAACAACTTCTACCAAAGAACCAATTTCTACCATGACTAGTACCAAAAACAAACTTGTTTGTGGTAAGTAAATGAGTAAATGATGATTATCATTTTCTGGGGAACTGTCCTTTTAAATACTGTCTAGACGAACAACTGCATGATCAGCGCTAACCTGTGAACGCTGGTTTTGCTTTTGCTAACATCAGCTTGCAGAAATCTGAAAGCTGCTGAATGTTGGAGATTTCAGACTCTTCAACACTTCTGCACTGAAAGCTCAGGTCACGCTTCTGCAGGCTGTGCGTGCGTGTGTGTATGTGTGTGTGTGTGTGTGTGTGTGTGTGTGTGTATTGATAGGGAAAGAAGACCAACAAACAAAACAACAAACATCAGCCTTTTTGGCACACAAAGTCAAGCCAAGGCAGATCTACATGTAGATCAGGGAATAGCTCAAACCCGTGTCACCTGTAGTGTAAACTGTTCTGATTGTTGTTAAATCAAACACAGCACATCTCACAGTCTGGGTTATTAGACAGTCACCCAAACAAACCAACTAACAATATTTATGTGTTATATTAATGTACAGTTGCAAACTAGCTACTGTTGTTGTTTTGCTTTGATTTGACTCGATATTCTGAAATAAAACGTTTAAAGTTCAATTTAAATAAAACATTAAATATACAGTTTAATCAGAAATGTTAACGAAAATTTAAATAATTTAACAAATTCCAAATATATATATTTTTAAAAAGTAATATTCAAATAAAACGCGTTTTGCTTTGATTTAACTTCATTCATTCATTCATTGTCTTTTCGGCTTAGTCTCTTTATTAATCAGGGGTTGCCACAGCGGAATGAACCCCCAACTTATCCAGCATTTGTTTTACGCAGCGGATGCTCTTCCAGCTGCAACCCATCTCTGGGAAACATCCATACATTCTCATTCACACACATACACTACAGACAATTTAGCCTACCCAATTCACCTGTACCGCATGTCTTTGGACTGTGGGGGAAACTGGAGCAACCGGAGGAAATCCACGCAACCAAAGGGAGAACATGCAAACTCCACACAGAAATGCCAACTGACCCAGCCGAAGCTCGAATCAGCGACCTTCTTGCTGTGAGGCGAACGTGCTACTCACTACGCCATCATGCCACCTTTGATTTGACGATGTATTGAATTAAAAAGTTGAAGTTCAATTTAAATAATACACTACATATACAGTTTAATCAGAAATTTAATAAACGAAAATGCAAATAACTAACAATTTTATTTTAAGGAATATTCTAATAAAACTCATTAAAAATATAATGTTTTATTTCACTATTAAAATTAGAAAAGAAAAAAAACATCAGTTGATTGTGACTAACTGTTAGTTCAGGTCCATTAAATATTAAAATGCTGAAATCACCATCTCTATTTGAAATTATATACATACAGAAGGAATATATATATACTTACCGGCCATATTATGGAGGTACACCTGTCCAACTGCTTGTTAACGAAAATTTCTAATCAGCCAATCACATGGCAGCAACTCAATGCATTTAGGCATGTAGGCATGGTCGAGACGATCTGCTGCAGTTCAAACCGAGCATCAGATTGGGGAAGAAAGGTGATTTAAGTGACTTTGGACATGGAGTGGTTGTTGGTGCCAGACGGGCTGGTCTGAGTATTTCAGAAACTGCTGATCTGCTGGGAGTTTCACACACAACCATCTCTAGGGTTTACAGAGAATGGTCTGAACAAGAGTAAATATCCTGTGAGCGGCAGTTCTGTGGGCGCAGATGCCTTGTTGATGCCAGAGGTCAGAGGAGAATGGCCAGACTGGTTCCAGCTGATAGAAAGGCAACAGTAACTCAAATAAGCAAAATAAGCAACTGAGGTCTACAGAAGAGCATCTCTGAACGCACAACACGGCCAACCTTGAGGCAGATGGGCTACAGCAGCAGAAGACCACACCGGTGCCTGAGAGCTAAGAACAGGAAACTGACGCTACGATTCACACAGGCTCACCAACACTGGACAGTAGAAGATTGGAGAAACGTTGCCTGGTCTGATGAGTCTCCATTTCTGCTGCCACATTCGGATGGTCGGGGCAGAATTTGGTGACATTAACATGAAAGCATGGATCATCCTGCCTTGTATCAGCGGTTCAGGCTGGTGGTGGTGGTGTAATGGTGTGGGGGATATTTTCTTGGCACACTATGTGCCCATTAGTACCAATTGAGCATCGTGTGGACACCACAGCCCACCTGAATATTGCTGCTGACCATGTCCATCCCTTTATGACCACAGTGTCTCCATCTTCTGATGGCTACTTCCAGCAGGATAACGCACCATGTCCTAAAACGTGAATCTTCTCAGACTGGTTTCTTGAACATGACAATGAGTTCACTGTACTCAAATGGCCTCCACAGTCACCAGAACCCAATCCAATAGAGCATCTTTGGGATGTGGTGGAACGGGAGATTCACATCATGAATGTGCAGCCGACAAATCTGCAGCAACTGCGTGATGCTATCATGTCAATATGGACCAAAATCTCTGAGGAATATTTCCAGTACCTTGTTGAATCACTGCCACGAAGGATTAAGGCAGTTCAGAAGGCAAAAGAGGGTCCAACCCGGTACTAGTAAGGTGTACCTAATAAAGTGGCTAGCAAGTGTATATATGCATACATACATACGACACAACCTTAAAGGGATAGTTCACCAAAAATGTAAAATTGTGATGTTTGACTCAAAACCATCATTAGTTTCTTCTATTGAGCTTAAAAGAAGATATTTAGTAAAAATGTTGGAAACCTGTAACCATCGACTTCCATAGTAGGAGATACAAATGTAATGGAAGTCGATGGTTACAGGTTTTCAGCATTCTTCAAAATATTTTCTTTTGTGTTCAACAGAATAAAGAAACTCAAAGGTTTGATGGGAGAGTAATAGTGAGTGAACTTTCATTGTTTGGATGAAGTATCCCTTTAACTGAAGTCAGACGATTCTCACAGCTTGATCATTTCATTTCAACACATCCTACGAAGAGATCAACTCACTCATACAGCGACACAGTAACAACACACCACGACGAGTGAGAGAAGAGTGGGATGCGGGCGAGAGCTTTACTTTGCAGCACACATCAGGCCTGTTTGCAGCCCGCGGCAGCCCTCACTGTCCACTGCTTTAATCCCAACCGACAATACACACACTTCCCTGCCGAAGTATGGATGCTCGGGTGGTGAAGTTTGGCCTGGTGGAGTGAATTAAAGCACTGGTGTGGGACAGCTGTTTCAGACCCTCTGCAGTCTCACAAATCATGAGCAGGGCCAGACAGTGACTTAATCCAAAACTTAACACACTCAAAAAATTATGTTTCATAAATATTATTGTTCAAGCTACTACGACCACAATTCTTGAGTTTTTTTTTGAGGGGGGACCACTTAATTGATTTAAGTTAATCCATGATAATAATTAATTAATTTAAAACATCGACAAATTCATTTACCTTAAGCTACATTCATTTTAATGGCACAAATACAGTTCCACAACAACTTAGCAACATGTCCCCCCGCCAAAAAAAAAAAAGTAAAAAAAAAAGAAACAATTGCACTTTGTATTGTGAAAAATATATGCATCTATAACTAAAATAACTGTGTAAGGTGAAAAGGGTTTAGAAACTGTCGAGTTCCCCCTCCCCTTCAGGTGTGTGGCTGTGGCACTATTCATGTGGAACTTCAGTAAGGAGGGTATTTTATTCACTTTAAATAAAGCGTTCTCTTTAATGTTGTTGATACAGACTCATTCATCAATTATTTGCGGTAAAAATGCTGATTACCGATGTATTTTTTCCTGGGTCTGCTATATTAGCGATTGAAATATTACCTATCTAGTTAACATTATGCTGAGTTCAGACTGCAGGATTTTCAAAGTAGTCGTGTCACAGAGGTGTTCACACTGCATGACTATCTGGGGTAGTGTTTTGCTGCTGCTTTGTTTACTCTGCAAGATGGATCGGCGACAGGGAGTTTCACACTGCATGACTTCAAAATAGGAAGAATCACCGACAACTTTGTCCAAACTACGTCTCACACCCAAAATCATGCAGTATATCTTTAGTTATTAACTACATAATGAGAAAGAAGCCTTTAATGGGGTAGAAAATTTACATATTTGCTCACCTGGCTTTGAAGGGAATTAACAATTTCTCCTCAACTCTTTTATTGTTTGACCGGGTTGGGTTGTGATATTGCTCACACGACACGTCAAACAGACACGGGGGCTCCTGCCAAATTTACACTCATTTTCCCTCCATTTCTTGTGTCCGAATAAACTGAAAATGAGTGCTTCTCCCTCAACCTCCTGCTGGCCTGCAGATACCCACACTAGTGAATGCTGCTCTCTGATTGGCTGTAGGTGATCGCTGATGTTATTTTCAGTCAAAACCCATTTCACACGGCATGATTTGAATCACCAACAGCTCCAGATATTCAGCAGCCAAATATCTCCCGGGCATCGGCGACTCATCGGCGATTCTCTCAGATCGCGTCTTTGATAGTTCATATTGTGTGATTGTCACTCGCGTGAACGAGCACCGATTTGCCTGTGATTTCAGGCATTTGTCGGCGATTTCTCATAACCTGTCGACGAGTCAAAATCGGGGCTAAAATCACGCAGTCTGAACTCGCCATTAGCGGTACCATGTTGAATCTATGCCATGAAGGATATAAATATATTTTTGAAAACTGCTATTTGGAAAGACTTTATTAAATTAGATTGATTCTGATAATTCTGTAGTAAAAATAATTACGCATGAATTGTAAAGAAATTACAAGCTGCACAAAAGAGCAAAGATAAAAGTGTGATAAATAATGTTTTACAGTTTTCATGGCAGTCAAATAGTATTTAGGTACAGGATTTAAAAAAAGATCAAATGTAAAATAACACTGCAAAAGTCTTTATAAACAATTCAGTAAAATTAACATTTGTAACTTTTAATCACGAATAAATCCTGCAGACTGCCAGGGGCGTAAATCCTGGGTGGGACAGGGGGGGACATGTCCCCTTCCATCTGAGGGTTGATATGATATGGTTGATATGGGTAGATATCGCCAGTAAGGAGGGTACTTTATTCACTAAATAAACAATAAAAAAGTGATTCTCTTTAATGTTGTTGATACAGACTCATTCATAAATTATTTGCGGTAAAAATGCTGATTACCGATGTATTTTCCATGTGTCTGCTATGTTAGCGATTGACATATTACCTATCTAGTTAACGTTAGCATTAGCTTGTTGCAAAGTGCAACATACTAATGTCACAATGATAAAATACTAATACTAATAATACAATACTAATGTCACAATGATAATCACAGGCAAAGGAGAAGGAAAATATTGAGGGCCAGCAGAGCAGAGCAGGGTCAGTCAGATGTACAGTGTCAGGTAAGGGGGTGAAGGGATAATGACAGGTTTTATTTAGATGAGCAGTTTCTTTAATGTGTTTAGAGTTGTGGCTGTTCAGCAGATGAGCATCACAGCCTCACCTATTTACTGTATGATCTGTCCATTTAACAAGTGTAATGTAAACAAGTGAGTTATTATGAGTGTAGAAAACATCTATTCCTGCATGTCTTCTGCTTCAGGAGTCAGTCTGCTGACCAGGTACAACATAAATAATCTGAAGAAAAATCTGCTGTGATTGAACCTGAGAAACACTTTGAAGATAACCATAATGACGCAGTCTCCATGCTGCAATAATAATGATAGAGCCAAAGTGTTTAACTGTGGGGACATATCTTTATGAGAACAATTTGACTGTATTATTTATGTCCCCCTCAAAAAATTGATATAATAAAATGATATAATGTGCAGCTCTAGTAAATCAACAGCAAACTTTAATTGTAGGATGAACTACTCCTATAAGAGAATTTGAGCTTAAATATTGGTGAAATACCTCATCTTCACACGGTCAGGGCTGTGAGTGGGTTGGCCGGTGACTGGATTTGATCAAGGCTGCAAGATTTCCACATGCTGCACCTTCAAGTCAGAAGAATAAATCACCATCATGTAAAATCTCATAACACAAAATCACCAAATCAATGTTAATGTAATTCAAGGGGCAGAGGCCATTCTCTCTCATCACTCCCAGTATAAAACTATACATATATGATAGTGATGATATCTAGTAAGTAGTATTTTTAGCCTATTTACCCATTTAAAATCATGCAGGAAGTTTAACATATGTGCCACATAATTCAATGCAAAATGTAAAGGTGCAGATTCAGATGCCAAATGATGTACTTCCTAATATCAATCATTTGACAATGCTGCCCTCTAGTGTCAGATACTGGATAATGGAAAACGACCGATGAAATCCATGCTACAAATGACAAAACATCAGTGGTGTAAAGTAACTATCACAAACACTCAGACTACTGTAATTGAGTAGTTTTTATCAAGAATTGTACTTTACTGAGTAGTTTTAAAAATGTGGGTTTTTACTTTCTCTTGAGCACATGTTTACTGCAGTATCGGTGCTTTTACTCCACTACTGTCCTTCATCCTGCAGTCACTACTTTATTTCTTTCTTGTCTATGGTCATTGTCTACAGTAGAAAGATCAGTTCTGTGATTCCTGTCCAATTAAATCACACATAGAAAGTAAATCACATCATACTGAACAACCTCAAGACATGGGCGCTTTATAAACGCAGCAAACCTTTGGGAAACATTAAAAATGTCCAAGAAGATGTCCAAAATCTGCACACGCAATGATCCAGAGACTGTTTATAGACTGCAGGTCACTGAGAATGAAGGATGTCGACTCTATGATGACTGAAATCACCAAACAGCCTTAAACAATCACTAAATGGAACAAATGAAGAATGGAAGGAAGGGCCAAATAAAAGGAAGGACCGAACAATTAATATAAGGAAGGATCGACGAACCAAATAAATGAAGGAAGGATTCAAGGAAGGACTGAACAAAGGGAAGGAAAGAAGGACTGAACGAATAAATGATAGAACAAAGGACCAAATGAAGGAAGGAACAAAAATATGAAAGAAAGAATGAGCGAACAATTGAAGGGAGGAAAGAAGGGAGGACCAAACGAATGAAGGAAGAATTCAAGGAAGGACTGAACAAACTAAGGAAGGAAGGAATGAATGAATGAATGAACAAAAGGACCTAATGTAGGAAAGAATAATATGAACAAACGAACGAGTGAACGAAGGAAGGAGGGAACAAACGAATGAATGAAGGAAGGAGGGAACAAACAAATAATTGAAGGAAGGTTGGAAGGAACGAATGAAAATAGGAAGATCCCTAAATACACCGCATGTTGTTTGTGCAGGGATGTGTAAATGTAACATGTAAATGCCTTTCACAGCGTAATACTCACTACTTGAGTACTTTTAGAAGGTCTACTTTATATTCATACTTTGAGTAATATTTACTACAGATACTTTTACTCTACTTGCACTACATTTTTGGGCAAGTAATGGTACTTTTACTTGAGTATGATTTTTCAGTACTCTTTCAACATCTAAAAAAAATGTTTTAGGAATTTTATGACCATTTAAAAAACCTGATGAGTTCACATTTAATTGAAACATTTAATTTAAGTTTTTTTTTGTAGCTCCGCAATTAAACTAACAGAAGCTTATGTAAAATTAGATATGACGATCTCTGTTTGAGGGATTCACCCCAACCTTCCCCTTCATTTGTCCATCTCTTCTCTGATTGGTTGGCAGGCCAAATCAAAGGTTACCATGGGCCAACTTTGGCCTGCTGAGCCCGAAGCTGAAGAGGAGACGTGACATTTGGGGACTGTTTGATATGGATTTATTAATCATTCTTACTGTTTAATGAACACAAACTGTTGTATATTATTAAAGACACAAACCCCTCACTGCACCACAGCTGCATCTTCAGCAGACCTTCTAATTCCTGCAGCACAAGGACGTCATGATTGTTTATGAGCGTCAGCAGTGGCTGATCTGTTCGGGGGAATATCTGACTGTGTGTCGCTGCATATCAAACCACTGAAACCATATAATGATATAAAGAAATCTCCACTGAAATCTCAGAGAGCACTTCTCTTACACTGAACAGCGCATCATTGATGACGTAAGCGTGCCCAGGCCCGAATGTAATGTGATTGCGGGCTGTCGGGGGAGACGGGAGGGGGGACAAGCGTGCTTTGGCCCAGTTAAAGGGAACTGTACGTAGTATGAGTACGCCCTTAGACATCTCTGGTCTATAGTATCTGACCCAACGTTGGGTTACACCAAGCATTTCTTTTATGGGGTGGAGAAGAGGGCGTGTACTTTTTTTTTTAATCTCCGTGTGTGTGTGTGTGTGTGTGTGTGTGTGTGTGTGTAAAACTACGGTCACACTGGACTTTTCTCCCCATAGACTTCTATTCATACGCATGCGAATGCGTCAGACCGGACACGCTCATGTCCATTCTCACAGTTCGCTTGGTGAACTCTGACCTGCGAAATCACTTTTATAATGTTTGATTATCTTGTTTAATCCCGCCCCTTTTCGCAGCACCATACAACAGAATTTCGCATCCTCAATCTCGAGTGTGAACGCAACATGAGAGGAGATAAGATTAAGTTACTCTTAAAAAAGGTTTAAAAGGGTGCCACGGTGGCATAGTGAGTAGCACTTTCACCTCACAGCAAGATGGTCGCTGGTTCGAGCCTCGGCTGGGTCAGTTGGCATTTCTGTGTGGAGTTTGCATGTTCTCCCCGTGGTTGCGTGGGTTTCCTCCGGGTGCTCCGGTTTCCCCCACAGTCCAAACACATGTGGTATAGATGAATTGGGTAAGCTAAATTATCTGTAGTGTATGAGTGTGAATGAGTGTGTATGGATGTTTCCCAGAGATGGGTTGCAGCTGGAAGGGCATCCGCTTCGTAAAACAAATGCTGGATAAGTTGGTGGTTCCGCTGTGGCGACCCCAGATTAATAAAGGGACTAAGCCGAAAAGAAATTGAATTAATGAATGAAAATGGTTAAAAAGATGTTGTCGTAACCCAACATTGGTTCAAATACAGTTTTTTTTTTTGTATTTTATTTAAATTAAAATTCACACCTTACTAGTTGGGTTTAGAAAAACTGCAATTTCTTAGGGTGTCCAAACTTTTTCACATGCTTACATGTATACAGTAAAGTCAAAGTACAGGTTACAGACACTCTGGTCACACTAAAAGCCTCGCTGTGAAAGCGTAAACCCCACTGAAGAGATGGTGAGGCCAGTGTTATGTCACGTTACTAAAATGACAAGCTCCTGAGCACTAAAATTAGTCAGAATGAAAGTGGGCCGCCTCGCGCTCACGTCCCCAAACACACAGGCTGATAGCAGCAGAGAAAACTCTCAGTATATCAGCTCATGTGTTTGAAGAGCCTCTGTGTTCAGCCTTCAGCACTTCACACTGGCTTTAGTTCACCTCTGAAGGGTTTTAGAGAACAGATTCGTCCCCAGTGCTTGAGCTTCAGTCTTGAAGGGAGAGTTCATCCAAAAATGCAAATTTACTCATCCTCAGGCCATTGAAGATGTAGGTTATTTTGGCTGTGCTACATATGATACAGCTGAAGTTGAAATTATTCGCCCTCCACTGAATTTTCTTTTTCCAATATTTCTCAAATGATGTTAACCAGATTCAGGAAATTTTCACAGTATTTCCTATAATATTGTTTCTTCTGGAGAAAGTCTTTTTTGTTTCATTTTGGCTAGAAGAAAAGCAGTTTTTAGTTTTTTAAAGCCATTTTAAGGTCAGTATTATTAGCCCCCTTAAGCAATATTTGTTTTGAATAGTCTACAGAAAAAACACAGTTATACAATGACTTGCCTAATTACCCTAACTTTACCCTAATTAACCTAGTTAAGCCTTTAAATGTTACTTTAAGAAAACTAGTATCCTGAAAAATATCCAGTCTAACATTATGTGCTGTCATCATGATAAAGATATGTCTTTTGAATATACAAATTGGATTTTGTAAATGTGAATCGTGTTGTGGATTTATGAATTTTATCGTGTAAATATTTTTGAGACTAATCTGGCTTCATACTTGAGCACAGTTTTTCAGATAAAGGAGTATGTTCAGCATAATATGATAATTTTATGCTTAAGAAGAGTCAAAAATGTACATACAGCATCTTTAATTTGCATTAACACAATGAATGAAGGTGTCAGGTATTGAAACGATATGAGGAAGCATAATGACAGAATTTTAAATTTTGCGTGAACTAACCCTTTAATGTTCTACTAAAAATAAAAAGTCAGACCTCCAGGCATGAGGATGAGTAAATTATGGGGTCATTTTAATTTTTGGGTGAACTATCCCCTTTAATACACCTTATCTCCCATTGCAAAGACTGCAAGAAAAAGGCTTCATGTTTATTTTCTCTCCTCTACACATCATCTTGCTGCTGAAAGATGCTGATTAACTGTTTTGATCATTATTTCCTCCAGCATTGAAAGCCCCTCTGGGTCAATGAAAGCTCTTTATTGGGTAATTACACTTCAAAGTGCTTAGAAATTACTGGCTGGAGCACTTGTATGGGCAAAGAAAGTGATTAGTGTTTACAAAACGAAACAGCATCTCATTCTTAAAAGATAAAATGAGGTCCCTGATGTTTAGTAAGTAGCTGAACCATGATTTTTATCAGATGTTACTTTATTAACAACAAACGCATTGGTAAGTAGAGGAATAACCCAGCTGGGCTGTTATTGTAGTATCCATTATAAAATATTTTGGACATTTGACATCTGGTTTTGTTGTTATTTTTATTAAAGTATTAGAAATTTTGTCGCAGTTCTATTTTTGTGTGTGTTATTTACGTTTCATTATTTGTTTTTTAATTATTTAAGATTATTTTTGCATTTATAATTTTTAAAATCTGTTTTTGGCAGAAATGTTATGATTATATTATGATTATTTTGACCTTTATTATTATTATGTTTTAATCAGTTTTTGTTGTAATTTTAATTAAAGTTTTAGAAATTTTGTCGCAGTTCTATTTTTTGTGTGCTATTTACGTTTTATTATTTGATTTTTAATTATTTATGATTATTTTTGCATTTATAATTTTTTAAATCTGTTTTGGCAGAAATGTTATGATTATTTTGACCATTATTATTATTTTTTAATCAGCTTTTGTTGTAATGTTCATTAAAGTTTTAGAAATTTTGTTGCATTAATTTCTAAATTAATTATGATTAATTTTTTACATTTATAATTCTTTTTTGTTTAATAAGTTTAATATTGAATAATAATAGTTGTGTAAGAGTGTGTGTGAATGTGAGAGTGTATGGGTGTTTTGCTGCATGAAACATAAACCGAATGGTTGCCGGTTCTTTCCGCTGTAGCGATCCCTGATAAATAAAGGACTAAGCCGAAGGAAAATGAATGAATATATGATGCAGGGAAAAAGTATTGAACACATGAAGAAAGGGAGGTGTAGTTTGGCAGTGAAAGCCCAGTCAGCAGCTGAGATCTCTCAGTGGTTCGTCAGCAACCCTCTGCCCTTAATATCTACATTAGGAGGAGGATGAAGATGACACCGGGGTGGACATTTCAGCAAGACAGTGATCCAAAACACAGCCAAGGAGACTCTCAGATGCTTTGAGAGAAAGAAAATCAAGATGTAGAATGGCCCAGCCAATGCCCTGACCTGAACCCAATAGAGAAAACAAAATAAATCTCAGATTTTATAGACGAGACCCACAGAAACATCAAGATTTACACACTCTGTTGAAGTCTGTGAGAAACTCACATCTGAGCAAAGCATGTGACTTCATTCTCCATATGAGAGGCGTCTTTAAGCTGCTTAAGTATTCTGACATTTGCTCAAACCAACAGCTAGTTCCTAGTTACTCCGAAGCAGTGCTAATGGATTTAACGCAACAGTCAAGTTGCAACACGTTTTCGGCTAGTGGGATTAGTGCGGCAGACGGAAATGGATTCGGTGGATGCCGACAAAACTGGGAGCGCTGTCATTGCTCCATCAGCAGCTCGTCGATATTCTCCCGCAGCGCGTTGAGCATCTGCAATAGCAGCAATCCACGATTAGATATGCTGTATTTTTGCTCATTAAGACAGCCACGTTGTATTATTCTACATTAAAATGTTAATATGTTGTATTTTGAAACTACATAACATCACTGCATTATGTTATTTTGGCTAAAATAACCTCTCATTCATATGCTTTTTCCTCATAGGAGACTTGTGAAAACAGAGTGTGATTCCTGCTGACTCACAAGTCATATAAATAAAAGAATATAATATACAATTTTACCCAGAGCTCTTCAGGATCCCCTGAATCCGTGGAAATAACTAGCGTAAAGAAACTCGGATATAAAAACACGCTGACAGTAATATGCGTTGCGTTTTAATGCCTGAGAAATACTTCATAAGGACTACTTGTCATAAGTGCTCCGGCTCTCGCTGAGAGCTTCGGGGGCCGCGGTTAAAAAGGCAGAGCGGATAATTATGGAAGAACATCATCAATTATTTAATGCCAGCTGCCATGTTAAGGGCATATATAAGACAGGCATGAGGTTGCATGCTCAAGAGCACATGGAAGTTTCTCAGCATAAAATGTGTGGATTTAGTTTCAGTCATTCTGATCTGTTAAGCATTTACAATATGTTAAAAATGGGTTTTTATACTTTAAGCGTCACACCTGCGTTCACGATAGGAAGGCACGGGATCTCTTTTTAATTGTAATTTAATTGAAACATTTAATTGAATTGAAATTGAATTGAAACATTTAATTTCAGTTTTTTTTGTAGCTCGGCAATTAAACTAACGGAATCTCTGTTTGAGGGATTGACCCAAACCTTCCCCTTCATTTGTCCATCTCTTCTCTGATTGGTTGGCGGGCCAAATCAAAGGTTACCAAGGGCCAATTTGCTATCCGAACCGTGCTCAGGCCCGTTTCTCGGATAATTTTAGAAGTGTGAGTGCGCTGAACCGCTCTCAGGCACGGTAGAGTTGGCCGGCCCTGGCCCGGTTGGAAGAGATGTGCCTGACCGCGGTTCACTTGGGCTTTGGCGTGGTACGCTTGTAGTGTGAGTGCAAAGCGCGCCTGAGCCCGAAACTGAAGAGGAGACGTGACTTTTGGGGACTGTTTCATATGGATTTATTAATCATTCTTACTGTTTAATGAACACAAACTGTCGTAGTTTATTAAAGACGCAAACCCCTCACTGCACAACAGCTGCGCCTTTAGTAAACCTCCTAATTCCTGCAGCACGAGGACTTTATGATTGTTTATGAGCGTCAGCAGTGGCTGATCTGTTCGGGGGAATATCTGACTGTGTGTCACTGCATATCAAACCACTAAAACCATATAATGATATAAAGAAATCTCCAATGAAATCTCCGAGAGCACTTCTCTTACACTGAACAGCGCATCATTGATGACGTAAGTGTGCCCAGGCCCGAATGCAATGAGAGTGTGGGCCGTCGGGGGAGACGGGAGGGGGGACAAGCGCACTTTGGCCCGGTTAAAGGGAACTGTACATAGTGAGAGTACTGGGAGTACATTTACTCCCATCAAAAATGCTTGCTGCACACAAACAGCTTTGCTGTATCGGGCCTGACAGCATTGCAAGAAAAAAACATGCAACAAACCCCGTTGATCATGAAAACCAACACATACGAACTGTGTCTCACCCATTGTGTTTAACAGCTTGGCAGATCTGCTTCACCTACGGTAAGCGTGTGTGCTCATGAATAATTAATAATCAGGGTCTTCTCATAGGATAAGAAAACTCCACTATGAAAAATAATGAGAAAGCGACACGTCATCCCTCCACTAGCGGATTCACGCTACGTCACTGATTTTGATCCACCCCTAAAATTATTATAAACCTTGAAGGTGATATCAGCTGACAAAAGCTCAAAATTATCCAGTTTTCCCCACAATTAAAGCTGACAGGAGCGCACGATGCTCAACATACACACACATCTGTTACAATCTCCAAAAAGTACTCCAAGGTTTCTTGAACCTTTAAAGGCTTAACTAGGTTAATTAAGCAAGTTAGGGTAATTAGGCAAGTCATTGTATAATGATGGTTCATTCTGTAGACAATGGATTAAAAAAAGCTTTTATTCTAGCCAAAACGAAACAACAAATAAGACTTAAAAATATATATATATATATATATATATATTATATTAAACAGAATTACAGAAAATACTGTGCAAATTTTCTTGCTCTGTTAAAGAGGAGGTGAAGCACTCAGTCAAGTTTACATTATTTTGTAAATTGATTTCCACTTTAATGAAAATATATATAACAAACTCGATTAATGTAGCCATTTTTAATAAAATGGCATGTTTTTCTATAGCTTTTAGACCTAGGGCGCCGCTATCACTATGTCTGGCGTCATGGGGTTGGTTCCATTCCCTCAGTTGAACAGATACATTGGAAGTAACGGACTGAACACAGACACTGGACAGCCTAATTTAACACAATGCGTGAAGCTGCATGAAGTGCTTCACCTCCCTTTTTAAACATTATTTGTGAAAAATAAGAAAAAAAAGTAAATAATTTTGACTTCAACTGTATATATATATATATATATATATATATAGGGCTATCAAAATTAGCGCGTTAACGCACGCCGATTAATTTGAAATATTGAACGTGTTAAAAAAAAATAAACGCATGTAACGCAGTGGCAGTTTTTTAATTTCCTGTTGTGGCCGACGTGTGTTCAGGGCCGGCGCGTCCATAGAGGCGACCTAGACGGCCAACAAGGGCGGCAGAATAGTGAGCAAATCCCCAGTTCCTCACTTTAATCCGCGACACCTACCCCCTCCCTCCCGGTCCTCACGTTCATCCGCGAACCGGTCACTTTCTTTTTCACTTTGGGGTTGAGGGCGGCGGGATCACCATTCCCCTAGAGCACCAGTTCAGCTTGCTCCGGCCCTGCGTGTGTTTATTGAGCAAAGGAATATGGATAAAGGATAATATGGATCATGTAAATGTACTCAGTGAAAGTGCCAGATGATGTCGCAAGCTGTCAAAGACAGCCCATTCCTCTCTAAGTTGATTCCAAGCACCCTCAAATGTTTCATTA
Organism: Danio albolineatus; assembly: GCA_903798035.1. Classification (NCBI taxonomy): domain Eukaryota; kingdom Metazoa; phylum Chordata; class Actinopteri; order Cypriniformes; family Danionidae; genus Danio; species Danio albolineatus. The sequence continues at coordinate 3,479,061 of CAIGQQ010037999.1, read as the reverse complement.
AGTTTGACGAGTTTCCCCCTACAGGCAACTTTTGTAAAGCATCTGCTTCAGCTGCTGTATCAGAATCCTTGCTTGAGAAATACAGCCATACTTTAAGAACCGTAGTCGTGCGTGGTGATGATCTGAAGGGAGTGCGCTGTACTGCGCTCTCTCTCTTTCTCTCTCTGTCTGTGTGTGTGTGTGTGTGTGTGTGTGTGTGTGTGTGTGTGCATGCATGTGGGTTGTCACCCGATAATGTCAACAGACTGGCCTGTCTAACTGGCTAAACTGTTAAGGAGGACTAAGCAAAATTGTTTCTACTTTATAATTAATGTTCTCAACTCGCAAAACAACTTTACAATAAATACAATTGTTTGTATTCAATACTTTATTATTATTTTTTTCTTCCAATTTCCATATCTGAAATGCCTGTATTTTGGATTTTTTTGTAGTTCACTTAGAATCCAACATGGAAATAATTTTTGTTTGTTATTGGCATTGATTGTTTTAAAATTCAAATGGCACTTACACGCCTGTGTTTTTATTTCTGTAATAAATACGTCTTTTCGTGATTAATCATGATTAATCACAGACAAAAGTGTGATTAAGTTAATTTAAGTTAAATTAGTTAATTTTTTTAATCAATTGACAGCCCTAATATATATAT
>CAIGQQ010037999.1:3453070-3470834 GCA_903798035.1 Danio albolineatus | reverse complement strand
TGTGTGTGTGTGTGTGTGTGTGTGTGTGTGTGTGTGTGTGTGTGTGTGATATCGCTTTCACACACAGGCACACTGAATTGTAAATGGTTATTAATGAATGTTAAAATGATAATTGTTTAAAATAATGTTCATTTATACTGCTAATTAATGTTTTATTTGATTTATCAGTACTAAATTAGTTTTCATATGATCTATTTAATGTAATGACAGAGAGTATGTGTGTATATGTGTTTCTGTGACATATAAGGACACAAATCTGTATGGGTGTTTCCTAGTACTGGGTTGCAGCTGGAAGGGCATCCGCTGTGTAAAACATATGCTGGAATAGTTGGCGGTTCATTCCGCTGTGGCGACCCCTGATGAATAAAGGTACTAAGCTGAAGGAAAATGAGTGAATGAATGATGTAATGAGAGAGTGTGTGTATGTGTTTTTGTGACATATAAGGACACAAATCTGTATAATTACATGGTTATGATGACACAGGTATGACTAGAAGGTGGTGAATTATGAGGACATTTTTCAAAAGGCTTCTAAATCATACAGAATGATTTTATTAGAATTTTTTTATCAGATAAAATTACACAGGTGGGTGGCACGATGGCTCAGTGGTTAGCACTGTCACCTCAGAGCAAGAAGGTTGCTGGTTCGAGTCCCGGCTGGGTCAGTTGGCATTTCTGTGTGGAGTTTGCATGTTCTCCCGTGTTCGCTTGGGTTTCCTCCGGGTGCTCCGGTTTCTCCAACAGCCACATGTGGTATAGGTGAATTGGGTAAACAAAATTGGCCATAGTGTATGAGTGTGTATGAATGTTTCCCAGTGATGTGTTGCAGCTGGAAGGGCATCCTCTGTGTAAAACATATGTGGAATAGTTGGTGGTTCATTCCGCTGTGGCGACCCCAGATTAAAAAAGGGACTAAGAATGTCTCTGAGGGAATTTGTGATGTCGCCTCTGATTGAGGATGTAAACACAGACTGTAGCACCACCTGCAGGACATTTATGGCACTTTTTCTTTGGTTTAATGAACATTTATTTCCAAACAACAATTCACTAGATTAATATTTGCAATGTATATAAGTGTACTTTTCTAAGTCTGTGCCTTAATACGTACCTTTGAGGAATATTTATTTACCCACATGAAGAAATACTACACTGTTTTGCACTATGGTGTATTTTACAGTCAACGGATAAACTGGGATAAAAATACTGTAGCATTTGTTTTTACTACTGTCAAACTCAGTGGTTAGCACTGTCGCCTCAAAGCAAGAAGGTCACTGGTTCGAGCCTTGGCTGGGTCAGTTGGCATTTCTGTGTGGAGTTTGCATGTTCTCCCCGTGTTGGTGTGGGTTTCCTCCACAGTCCAAACACACATGCTTTATAGGTGAATTGAATGAACTAAATTGGGCGTAGTGTATGTGTGAATGAGTGTGTATGGATGTTTCCAGTGCTGGGTTGCAGCTGGAAGGACATCCGCTGCATAAAACATATGCTGGATAAGTTGGCGGTTCATTCCACTGTGGCGACCCCTGATGAATGAAGTGAATAAGCTGAAGGAAAATGAATGAATGAATGAATGAAACTGTGGTGTATTGTTATATATTCTGCCTTAAATCTGTAATAAATACATTAATTTAAAAATGCGTAATTTATTAATGTTACTGTAATTGTTGCATTGCAATAGCAACTATATAATTACCACAGCTTATTAATTCAAGTACTTTAGTATATAGTTCAAAAACACTGTAATATTTACTATAAATAACTATAGTATTTCTTCATGTGGGTATATCCCTCTGAAAACAATTACCTAACAGGAACAGAATCGCAGCATACACCAGAATAATGAATAACGGGAAAGATTAATCGAATCCAAAAGATGTGTTTTAGATATTAAATAAATCTGATAAATTTCTGCTTAGCACTAATATACACTTACCGGCCACTTTATTAGGTACACCTGTCCAACTGCTCGTTAACACTATTGTCTAATCAGCCAATCACATGGCAGCAACTCAGTGCATTTAGGCATGTAGACATGGTCAAGACGAATGGGGAAGAATGGTGATTAAACGTGGCATGGTTGTTAGTGCAAGACGGGCTGGTCTGAGTATTTCAGAAACTGCTGATCTACTGGGATTTTCATGCACAACCATCTCTAGGGTTTACAGAGAATGGTCCGAACGAGAGAAAATATCCAGTGAGCGGCAGTTCTGTGGACGCAGATGCCTTGTTGATGCCAGAGGTCAGAGGAGAATGGCCAGACTGGTTCCAGCTGATAGAAAGGCAACAGTAACTCAAATAAGCACTCGTTACAACCGAGGTCTGCAGAAGAGCATCTCTGAACGCACAACACGGCCAACCTTGAGGCAGATGTGCTACAGCAGCAGAAGACCACACCGGGTGCCGCTCCTGTCAGCCACGAACAAGAAACTAAGGCTACAATTCACACAGGCTCACCAAAACAACATGAAAGCATGGATCCATCCTGCCTTGTATCAACGATTCAGGCTGGTGGTGGTGGTGTAATGGTGTGGGGGATGTTTTCTTGGCACACTTTGGGCCTAGTATCAATTGAGTATCATTTCAACGCCACAGCCTACTTGAGTATTATTGCTGACCATGTCCATCTCTTTATGACCACAGTGTCTCCATCTTCTGATGGCTACTTCCAGCAGGATAACGCACCCTGTCATAAAGTGTGAATCACCTCAGACTGGTTTCTTGAACATGACAATGAGTTCGCTGTACTCAAATGGCCTCCACAGTCACCAGATTTCAATCCAATAGAGCACCTTTGGGATGTGGTGGAACGGGAGATTCACATCATGGATGTGCAGCTGACAAATCTGCAGCAACTGCATGATGCTATCATGTCAATATGAAGCAAAATCTCTGAGGAATATTTCCAATATCTATGCCACAAAGGATTAAGGCTGTGAAGGCAAAAGGGGCTCCAGCCTGGCACTAGTAAGGTGTACCTAATAAAGTGGCCGGTGAGTGTATATAAATATAAATATACAATGCAATTGAAAAAATACACTAATTCCATGTGATTCTGTGCAATCTGGGGAACTCCAGTCCAAATTAAAGTAGTTGTGCAATTCAGGGGTTTATTTAGGACTTTATTGTAGCTTTAAAAACCAGTCAGGTCAAGTCACAGGTGGTTAAAGGAAGTGACTAGGATCCCAAAATCGAGAACCGGTCTGAATCTACGGCCTCTCAGGAGATTCCATGGGGTTGTCATGTCTATATGGACTGGATCTCTAATGAAAGTTTTGCCACTCCCAGTGGGGAATTCCCACTGTAGAATTAAAAGCCGCTTTGACTCCTCCTACGACATCGCTTCCCCATGCTCTTCACATTACTGTCCGCTCTTTGGCAGAAGTTTCATTACTTTACCAAGTCTGATAGGCTACACTTTAGCTCAAACTAGTCGTAAATAAAGCAAACAGTCCTATAAAATACATCGCAGAGACGTCAGTAATTGGACTATCTGAGGATTCATCAGTGGTGGGATGAGAAACAAAAGCGAGTGTCTCTGGTGTCATAATGTCACGGTGATTTCTTTGCGTACTTATATTGTTTTTCTGCTAAATTGACGATACGCATCGAAGCTTCGAAATGTCGCGGAGCGGCGGCGGCGACAAAGATCGCAAACCCGAACTCGACGAAATTCGGATCGACTCCGGAATCGAGTCTATACCCAGAGATCAGTTTGCCAGTCTGGACAGCTCTGAGGAGAAGGATAAACACAGTACAGACGAGCGACTGGACTCAGCTTACGTCTCTTCGTCTCTAACAGTGGACAGTTTGGGGGATTTTATCGATAAATGCACCATTTCTGATTGTGAAAACGCGACGGACTGTGAATACACTGAAGAGGAAGTGAATTTCTTAACCACTGTCACTGAAGATGGAGACACGTACGTTTAATCTTCATTGATACCTTCAAATGTATCACCTGAGTGCATTTTAAATGAGTTTTAATGTCTAAACTTTTGAGTTTTTGAGTTTTATTGACAGTTTCTGGTGAAGTCCTGGCGGTAGTTGGTTTGCTGCGCGCCGCGGAGTGATATTAAAAAATAGATCTTCATTGACTTGTTTAAATGTATAACCTGAATGCTGTTTAAATTAGTTTAAAAGTGTAAATATGGGTTGTTGTGAGCTTTGTTAACTAGTTTTAAGTAAAAAGGTCCTGACTAGTATTAGCTTTTAATAGGCGCGGAGTAATTCATTTATTTTTTTTTAAAACGCGTCCTATTTTTTTTCATAACTCATTCATTTATTTACATATAAATTCACAGATTCTGCTTTATGAAAATATAAAACACACACTTTTGTCGTTAATCTGGAGTGTGTAAATTCTTTATTGTAATATAGTGCGTATTTTTGCTACTCTTAATAATATTTGATCAGCGATAACAGGTGTTTGATTAATAAATAACTCCTGAAATATTATGACGGCTATATCATGACATACGTATTCACTGTTTACCTGCAGCAACACCTGTATTAATATTTTATCCATATTACACTAGGGATTATATTTTCCGGCGGAAGGATTGTGTGTATTGAATACGTATTTTGCTGTTCGTTATTTAAAAGACGCATTACAAACCAGCAAGGGACTTTACAGTGTTTTATTGTGAGTGGGTTGCAGTCTATGTTAGGACTCCATTTGGTTAATTTTAATCCATAACAATGCAAGACTTATGTATAACTGACTAAACAAAGAAAGATGCACTCTAAAAATGTAATCTGTGGCATGATATAAAATCTTAGTTTCGTTTTAATGTCATGCCATGCAGACAATTCATCAGTGTTTAAGAATTTAAGTCGTTTTATTCATGTTTCCTTTAATAACAAAGCGGCCTTTCATTAAATGTTGTATTAGAAAGGCATTAAATAAGTTAGTATACTGTAAATAAATGTAAGCAAATATTTTATTTATGTTGTTTTAAGTTATTTTAATAAGTTATCAAGTTTTAAGAACTTTTTTTAAACTCATGCAGTGTCTAATTTAACATTTTAAGTCAGTTTGATTGATGCAAGTTGAGATGTCTAGACAAGTTAATTTGATTCAGCCAAAATAATTAAGCCAGCAAGACTTTTATTTGTTTACAGTGACCTAGTATCTTTCATAAATAAGGCTAAAATGTTCAAATTATGATGTCAGAGCTATATTATCATGCTTTTTTTAGGTGCAAGAAAACAAATAAGCTCTTCTTTCAATGCATGCACATTCATTTTTAAGCATTTTTCTTAATTAATTGCAATTGAAACATGATTTAAAATAGCTAATTCTTCCATTTTGCATTCAGTAAATGCCAGCTTTTTCAAAGGTTGACTGATTTGCTTTAGTTTAGAGTGACACATTCTCACATGACAGATGCAGTTTTGATTACAGTAGCAGGCTTTTCTGTTTTTTTTAACGCTGCAGTCAGTTAACAGACGTCCAGAAACTGGATCTGCCGTTTATGGCGCATGAGAAGCAGAAAGCAGAAGTATGCAGACAAGCGTGGAATTCCCCCTCATTGAGTCAGAAAACACGCTCTGGTGGCAGCGTTTTAGAAAGTGCAAAGCCTTAAAACGCACATATTCATGTGATTTTTAATGCTTTTGGAGCACGTGTCATGTAATAAACATGTTTATGCAAGCAGAACACTGACCTTTACACTAGATAGTGGTTGGGTTTGTAACGTATGTGTGTTCAAAAACATCCACCGCACAAGTGGGTACGCACACGCATTCTGGTTAATGTCAGCCTGCTTTCATTTCAGTTCACTGTTTTCGTAGTGACAGGCAGGGGTGTTGGTATGATTGTTATTTTGAGAACGTCTTGATTCACTTTGAGTCATGCTATGGCTTTTAGGTGCTGTTGCAAGAACAAAACTCCATTGTTTTTATTTTCCTGAGTGTCATCAGAGTAAAGAAAAGTCACAGGCCTTATAAAATCCCCAGGAAGTGTCAAAACCCGAATGTTGTCCCACTCCAGGAATGCACTTTTATTATCGGGGTTGAAGGTAGTGGTTTTATAAGTGTTGCAGACATCGTAAATATGAACTCTGGATCTTACAGAGTATAGTCGACTCAACAAACGAGGCATTTATAATGAGATGCGTGCATTTCTGATTATACTTTAAGCTGTTAAATTGTTACTTGAATTTTTAAAATAGTTACTATGTACGATTTTTAATATAATTAATATAAATTGTAATATTTTTCCCCAAATATCTGTTTAACGGAAAGATTTTTTTTCAACACATTTCTAAACATAATAGTTTTGATTACTAATTTCTAGTAAATTAGTTTTTTTAATTAATTACTTAGGCTAGTTAGGGTAATTATGCAAGTTTTAACGATCGTGCATGTGCTTTCATGCTAATGACGTCACACACCCTCCATTTCCGTTCACCCAATCCCATTAAAGAAACTGCCTGCACAAGCCCCGCCCATAAAAGCAAAGTAGGCGGTGCCCCCGGTGTATTCTTCGTTAAATTTAGTGGAAATCGTTATTTCAATGTTATTCGTTACTAATCCTTTTATTTGTAGTGATTTGCTCATTCGTTTAAAAAAATGAACTGCTCAAAACCAAAATATTTGTATTTAACACGTCACGTGACAAATGTTACCATCCTAATCTCACAAGAAAATGTAACTATTTTACGTATTCTCGGAAAAGTGGCGAATTTGTGCGAATGCGTATGATTTAATTCATTCGGAAACATACAATTAGGCCTTCAAACCCCATCCCTAAACCTAGCCATAAATATGCAAATCTTAATATAATGTACAAATGAAATCATAAACGAATTTGCAGCTAATCAAAAAGGTACGAATTGCCGTGAGATTGCTTTGATGTCACCTAGTGGCATTCGTTGGTATAGCAGCTCACAAAGAAACTCTTATTTTGTGATATCAGTCCCAAATGTGGAACACCACTTCTTTAGACATATAGCATTTATTTAGTATAATTAATTATAAGAGATCCTACGAATTTGCAACTAAATCAAAAAGTTACGAATTGCCATGGGATTGCTTTGACGGCCCCTAGTGGCTTTTGTTGGTATAGCAGCTCAAAAAAACTCTTATTTTGTGATATCAGTCTCAAATTCGCAACACAACTCCTTTAGTCTGATAGCTTTTATCAAGTATAATTTTAATTATAAGAGATCATAGGAATTTGCAACTAAATCAAAGTTATGAATTGCCATGAGATTGCTTTGACGTCACCTAGTGGCCTTTGTTGGTATAGCAGCTCACAAAAAACATTTAGTTTGTGATATCAGTCTCAAATTTGCAATACAACTTCCTTAAACATATAGCTTTTATTTAATATAATTTTAATTATAAGAGATCATACGAATTTGCAACTATCATCACTACCGTGAGATTGCTTTGATGTCACCTGGTGGCCTTTGTTGGTATAGCAGCTCACAAAAACTTATTGTGTGATATCAGTCTCAAATTTGCAATACAACTTCTTTAGTCCTACGACTTTTATTTAGTGTAATTTCTATAATAAGAGATGATTCGAATTTGCAACTGAATCAAAAAGTTGCGAATTGCCATGAAATTGTGTTGACGCCACCTAGTGGCTTTTGTTTGTATAGCCGCACACAAAAAACATTTTGTGTCTCAAATTTGCAACACAACTTACTTAGGCATATAGCTTTTATTTAGTATAATTTTAATTATAAGAGATCATACAAATTTGCAACTAAATCAAAGTTACGAATGAGTTTGCTTTGACGTCACCTAGTGTCCTTCGCTGGTATAACAGCTCACAAATAACTTTTATTTTGTGATATCAGTGTCAAATTTACAACACAACTTCTTTAGTCCAATAGCTTTTATTTTGTATAGTCTTAAGTATAAGAGATCATACGAATTTGTGACTGAATTAAAAAGTTACGAATTGCCATAAGATTGCTTTGACGGCACCTAGTGGTTTTTGTTGGTATTGTTGGTATTTTTTTATGTTAGTCCTAAATTTGCAACAACTTTTTTTAGTCCTACAACTTTTATTTAGTATAATTTCATTTATAAGAGATCATACGAATTTTCAACTAAATCAAAGTTACAAATTGCTATGAGATGGCATAGATGTCACCTAGTGGCCTTCGTTGGTATAGCAGCTCACAAAAAACTTTTTTTTTTGATATCAGACTCAAATTTGCAACATGACTTCTTCAGTCTTACCGCTTTTATATAGTATAATTTTTAAGGCGAAACTATTTTGTATCAACATATTTGTTTTATTGATTTTTCGTAATCGTAATTTTTAATTACAATAAACTTAATAAGCAGGTTAAACTTAATAAATAAGTATAACTGTTTTTTATTTTATATTTAAACCACTGTGCAAGAAACCTTGATTTTTTTTTCTTTAAAACAAGACCAGGATGAGGATTGTGATTTGAGGATTTGAACATTACACGTTCGACATTACCCTCGCATAATTGCTACAGCAGTATTAAATGTAGCGTACACGACACGTTTTATGGCATACATGTTCATGAAATAGTGAAGAAAGCAGGGTAACCAGGGTTTCACGAAGCAAGGTCATAAGGTGGAATAAACAATGACCGAACGTGCATATTTTGGTGAGAAAAACTTGCAAATTTCACACACAAAGTGAATCATACTTGTTTTTCCACAGTCAGATTGATGACACCGAAGGCCTCACAATATTTACATGCTGAAACCGCTGGCTTCTACCTGTTTCCTCCTGGTTTACTGTAAAAGGTTATCGCATGTGGGGAAAGTAGGTGAGAAATTACACACCTGAGAGGAAATATTGCAGCTAGAGGGTTGGAAAAAAAGACAATGAGTATGCATTAATTTGTTTTCCTGCATGCATCATTTACCGGTTATTTGTGACTCGGATGCATTCGAACATTTTCATGCAACCAGTCCAGGTCATGTATGAATTCTTAAATTAGTTTTGTATCCCCTATACAAAGTCTGCATTTATTTCACTGTAAAAGATGCTGGGTTCAACACAATCCCTTCATCTTGTCTCAATGCAAATCGATTAAGTTAATGTGTTTTTTTACAATTTTAAGTTGGTTAAACTTAAAACAATTAAGTTTTCCCTAAAAATAACTTCAGAACTGTTTATTTGACTCATTTTAAGTAAGATGTTTGATCAAGCAGCTACATTGTGTTGTGTGTACAGTAAAATCCCCAAAATACGCCTTTGTTTGTTGTAAATACACGCCCCCTAGTGGAGGAAATGACACACTGTGCTTTTAACCTGATCTAAAACTGACAAACGATATATTGTTGGAAGGCGGCAAGTGTGTGCTTTTCATATTTGACCACTGTTTAGCAGAAAATATTACAAAAAGTTTATTAATTTGTGACCAAACAAGGTAGAAAAGAACATCTAATGTATAGCAGGAGTTGTGGTTTTTTGTTATGAAAAGCCAATAAACACATTTGCAATCATTTAAAGTTCAGTTTTTGTTAATAATCCAAACACGTTTGCCAAAAAAGTACAAAAATATTGAGAATGTAATTGAAAATTGGTAGATTGTTCATGGTTGATGTAGTGATATTGGTTGATATTAATATTAATAATAATGATAATAATAATCACTTTTTTGTTTTTATTTATTATTGTTGTTATTATTATTAATAATAATAATAATAATCACAACTTTTTGTTTTTATTTATTATTATTATTATTATTATTATTATTATTATTATTAATAATAATAATAATATCTGGCCAATGTCTGGCCAGGGATAGCCTAGCTGCAGACGCGCATTGTAAAATGCGTTCAGAACAGCCATAATATTATAAGCGCAGTTGCCTGTGATTAATGTACATTCATGATTATATTCATGTATATGATTATATACCATTATTTACAATAATATTCCCTCAACTGTTACCATTTTAAAGCAACTCAGTACTATATGGCGCAAGCATAAGTTGCTGCATGTATGAGTTAAATGATGAAGAATGATGAAGATTCTGCTTTTGCTTTAATCCTTTCCTCAAGTTATTTACAATTACTTTAAAATTGCGCCATATAGAGTTGCTTTAAAATGGTAACAGGTGAGGGAATATTGTTGCAAATAATGATATATATAGTCATACATGAATATGCTCATGAATGTACATTAATCACAGGCGTGTGCGCTCATAATATTATGGCTGGACATGTTACACGAATGCGCGTCTGCAGCTAGACTATTCTCTCCCTGGCCAGACATCGGCCAGATATTATTATTATTATTAATAACAACAACAACAATAATAATAATAATAAATACATAAATAAATAAAAACAAAAAATAAGTTGTGATCACGACATAACGAGAGAAAAAATAATTTAATGCATGGCCTCTTAGGACTTCCGTAGTTTTTTACAAATTTAAGTTGATTAAAAATGAAACAGTTAAGTTGTCCCTGAAAATAACTCAAGAACTGTGTTGTTTCAACCCATTTTAAGTGAGTAGTTTGAACAAGCATCATACACACAAAACAAATGGGTCAAACAAAGCACATACAGAATAATGTTGTTAAAGATTTCGTTACTTTACCAAGACTCAATTTAATCATATCTTAACGTTACAACAGCTGTCATGAGGTTATTTATCAATATGTGGACATTTTTGGATGCTTGAAAGCTCTGGAAGATGAAAATGTAATACAGGAAATAGGTTTTGACTGTTGTTGTTGTTTACATTTCTCAAAATAGTCTATTCATGCAAATGTTTTAACGCAAATAAATCAACGAGTCACAGGAGACAAATCTAACAAAGTGACGCATGATAACGGTCCAAAATTAGTACAGCCAAATTTATATGTTAGAGAAAAATATCATTATTATTATTATTAATATTATTATTATTATCATCATCATCATCATCATTATTATTATTAATATTATTATTATTATATTATTATTGTTTTTTTAATTATATAATGTAAATTATATGTTTATATATATATATATATATATATATATATATATATATATATATATATAATCATATAATTTAAATATAATAAAACAGTATAAACATTTTGTTAATTTTCTAGTTGTAATTTTGTTTCCTCAGCTTTTCGCATGATTTTAAATCTACAATTTTTCTATTTCTAAACCTGTTCAGTGACTAAAATATTATCTTAATAAATATATCAGTGTAATAAATCTGTTTTGTTCAACTGCACCAAAGTATATGACCCATATTCACTGAGAAATAGATCAAAATATTCATTTTCAAGATGGGGGTGCACTCATTTACGCTGAGCACTGCAAGTTGTCTAAAAAAACCTCAAGAGTTTAGTTAGTTAGTTAAGTTAGTTCACTTTATTTGTCCGCGTAGGGAAATGTCATTTGCATATTTTGCATATATATATATATTTAAATAAAAACATGGAGCACCACCTTTAATTGAATAAATAAATATCCAATCTACTAGCTATCAAATGAGGGAGGAGGAATTAAAAAACTTAATTGCTTGGGGTGTAAATGATCATTTTTTCCTATTTCTTAAACACCCAGGAACACAATATCGACGACCTGATGAAAACAATTGGTGTTTGATCAAGCATGTCTTTCATCATTGACGATCATGATAGCCTTATTTAATACTCTTTCTTTGCATCAATACTCTTTAGTTTAATTCCCAACAACTTACTGGCTGTTGTTACCACCTTCCCCAGTGACCTCTTCTGGAGCAATTCCACACCAGCAGATCACACAAAATGTTGCAATGCTTTCAATAAAAGCACTATAAAACATAGGTGTCACTAAGCCTGTTTTAAAGATGATGTAGCCCCCCTATAATTCTACTCAGCCCCCCTAAAACATTTCCGATTAGCTCATAAACTATAGACCAGATTATCATCTCTGTCCCCTTTAAATTTGATATGAAGACGGCGGCAGAAGTTTGTTCTTCATTTGATCAGTAAAGCACAGCTGAGCAGAGTGAGAGAACAAGGTGTGTGTTTATCCATAAATTGTTATATAATATTCTTATCTGCAGGTCTTTGCTATGGACACACTTGTATCATTTGTACCCCAATGTCATACAGGAGCAATCGGGTCTCCAATATACTGTTTCCTCAGTGCTCAGCTCATAATCACAGCTGTTTCCTCCAGCGAAAGTGTAACTCTTAACCAACATTTTACTGTTATACCATTCATTCATTTTCTTTTTCGGCTTAGTCCCTTTATTAATGCGGGGTCGCCACAGCGGAATGAACCGCCAACTTATCCAGCATTTGTTTTACACAGCGGATGCCCTTCCAGCTGCAACCCATCTCTGGGAAACATCCATACACACTCATTCACACTCATACACTACGGACAATTTAGCCTACCCAATTCACCGCATATCTTTGGACTGTGGGGGAAACCGGAGCACCCGGAGGAAACCCACGCAACCACAGGGAGAACATGCAAACTCCACACAGAAATGCCAACTGACCCAGCCGAGGCTAGAACCAGCGACCTTCTTGCTGTGAGACGAACGCGCTACTCACTACGCCACCGTGACGCCCACTATTATACCATTATACCATTATTACCTACCGTTATAAAACTCATTGCAGTGCATGTGGCATTATCTATACCACAGTGATGCACAGAAAGGATTAAACACAGTGACAGAAGCACTCAGTGAATGTACTCCACTGTCAGAGTCACAGATAAAAACACCATGTGTTGTCTTATATTACAAATACGGGTCCTTTTAAAAAAATTTGCATATTGTGATAAGTTGATTATTTTCTGTAATGTACTGATAAACATTAGACTTTCATATATTTTTAGATTCATTACACACAACTGAAGGAGTTCAAGCCATTTATTGTTTTTAATATTGATGATTTTGGCATACAGCTCATGAAAACCCAAAATTCCTCTCTCAAAAAACTAGCATATTTCATCCGACCAATAAAATAAAAGTGTTTTTAATACAAAAACAGTCAACCTTCAAATAATTATGTTCAGTTATGCTCTCAATACTTGGTCGGGAAACTTTTTGCAGAAATGACTGCTTCAATGCGGCATGGCATGGAGGCAATCAGCCTGTGGCACTGCTGAGGTGTTATGGAGGCCCAGGATGCTTCGATAGCGGCATTAAGCTCATCCAGAGTGTTGAGTCTTGCGTCTCTCAACTTTCTCTTCACAATATCCCACAGATTCTCTATGGGGTTCAGGTCAGGAGAGTTGGCAGGCCAATTGAGCACAGTAATACCACGGTCAGTAAACCATTTAACAGTGGTTTTGACACTGTGTATCTCAATAAAGCTTATCAGCAGATAGAAGTATTAAGTGCTCCAAAATCTCCTGATAGCTAGCGGCATTGACCCTGCCCTTGATAAAACACAGTGGACCAACACCAGCAGCTGACATGGCACCCCAGACCATCACTGACTGTGGGTACTTGACACTGGACTTCAGGCGTTTTGGCATTTCCCTCTCCCCAGTCTTCCTCCAGACTTTAGCACCTTGATTTCCGAATGACATGCATAATTTGCTTTCATCCGAAAAAAGTACTTTGGAGCACTGAGCAACAGTGCTGCTTCTCTGTAGCCCAGGTCAGGCGCTTCTGCCGCTGTTTCTGGTTCTAAAGTGGCTTGACCTGAGGAATGCAGCACCTGTAGCCCATTTCCTGCACCCGGCTGTACACGGTGGCTCTGGATGTTTCTACTCCAGACTCAGTCCACTGCTTTTGCAGGTCCCCCAAGGTCTGGAAACAGTCCTTCTCCACAATCTTCCTCAGGGTCCGCTCACCTCTTCTCATTGTGCAGCGTTTTCTGCCAGACTTTTTCCTTCCCACAAACTTCCCACTGAGGTGCTTTGATACAGCACTCTGGGAACAGCCTATTGGTTCAGAAATGTCTGTCTGTGGCGCCACGGTGGCCTAGTGGGTAGCACGTTCGCCTCACAGCAAGAAGGTCGCTGGTTCGATCCCCGGCTGGGTCAGTTGGCATTTCTGTGTGGAGTTTGCATGTTCTCCCCGTGGTTGCGTGGGTTTCCTCCGGGTGCTCCGGTTTCCCCCACAGTCCAAAGACATGCGGTACAGGTGAATTGGGTAAGCTAAATTGTCCATAGTGTGAGTGTGTGAATTAGAATGTATGGATGTTTCCCAGAGATGGGTTGTGGCTGGAAGGGCATCCGCTGCGTAAAACAAATGCCGGATAAGTTGGCGGTTCATTCCGCTGTGGCGACCCCGGATTAATAAATGGGACTAAGCCGAAAAGAAAATGAATGAATGAATGAATGTCTTTCTGTGACTTACCCTCATCTTAAAATCGCCCCTGCTATAAAACATGATCAAAAATGTGTTGTCAACATTAAAAGACAATAATGTCTTCTTTTTTTTTTAACTGTGTTTTTATTACATTTTTTGTAGACATAGTACACAGATATCATTTACTCAGAATGTTTACAATCACAAAAAAACAACAAGAAAACAGATAGTAAATAATAATTGACAGAAATTATAGTACTAGATAAATAATATTGACAGCTTAAAAGAAATAATAAAAAATAAGTAAATAAAAAGAGGGAAAAGAAAAATAAATAAATAAATAAACTCCAATAAAAAAAGCAATAACTACAACAAAGCCCCTGACAGCAATTCAAAAATCAAGTCAGTACGTTTCGATTAATGCCTAGTTCTGTTGGAAAAAGTCTGATTTCATCTGCAGATCTGCAGTCATTTTCTCAAATATATAAATCTGTTTCAGTCTCTGTTTCCATTCTGTCAAAGTGGGTTGGCGGATCTTTATCCAGTTCACTGTGATTATCTTCCTAGCTGTTATTAATAATACATGTAGTGCAAATAGGTGAGACTTACTGATCAGGGGGGAAACCATCAAGCAAAAAAAAAATACTGGGTGCATTGGTTTGTCATAGACAATAATGTCTTTAAGAAGTACATTCTCTTATGTGTGTTATGTTGATTTAGCTCATTTTAAATAAGTAGTTTGAGTTTTTTGAGTGCAATAATAATACTATTAATAATAATAATAATAATAACAATAACAATAATAATAATAATTATTATTATATAAATAACAATAATAATAATAATAATAATAATATGAATTAATATTACTAATTAATAATATTAATAATAAACAATAATAATAACAGCAATAATATTATTATTAATAATAATAATAATATTAATATTTATAATAATAAATAATAATAATTAAGACAATAATTATAACAATAATACAATTAATAATGTTATTAATAATATTAATAATAAAAACAAATAATAATAATAATAAATAATGATAATGATAATAATATTAATAATCATAATAATAATAATAATATTAATAACAACAATAATAATATTAATAATAACAATAACAATAATATTATTAATAATAATAAATAATAACAACAATAATAATATTAATAATAATAATAATAATAAATAACAACAATAATAATATTAATAAAAATAATAATAGAAATAATAATAATTATTATAATAATTATAATAAATAATAATAATAACAATAATTATAACAATAATAAAGTATTATTAATAATAATAATATTAATAATAATAACAACAATAATAATAAATTATTTAAATGATAATAATATTAATATAAATAATAATAATAATAATAATAATATTAAAAATAATAATATTAATAACAATAATAATAATAACAATAATAATATGAATCACAATTATAATAATATGAATATGAATAATATTAATAATAATAATAATAATAACAACAATAATAATAATAATAATAATTATAACAATAATTATAACAATAATAATATTAATAATATTAATAAAAATAACAATAATAATAATCGATAATGATAATAATATTAACAATAATAATAATAATAATAATAATAATAATAATAATAATAGTAATAAATTAGAATGCTGCCTCTAGATCAGAGATCACCAATCTCAGTCCTGGAGGGCCGGTGTCCCTGCAGGGTTTCGCTCCAACTTGCCTCAACACACCTGCCTGCATGTTTGAAGTATACCTAGTAAGGCCTTGATCAGCTTCTTCAGGTGTGTTTGATCAGGGTTGGAGCTAAACTCTGCAGGACACCGGACCTCCAGGAACAAGCCTGGTGTCCACTGCTCTAGATCATCTATGAACATGACAGAAGTTAGACCCTGCAGTCTGAGGTTTCTTTATGGAGCATTTCTATATTAAACTTGATGTGATGTCTTTGCGTATTTCCTCGACTCCACATGGGCTTCGTCCTTCTTGTAAGTGTGAGATTTTCAGTAACCCATGCAGCGTTTAATCATTAGATAGCGAGACGAGCTCTGATGTGGACGCGTTTATAAAAAGAAAAGTTCCAGCGTTGCGCAATGCCAGAATGCAAGCCGCTGCCGTTCGCTTTACTGTGACATATTTCTCAGTATCATTCAACCCAATTTTTTTTCTTTCCATCACACATTGAGCTGCTTTTAGACTGCGGTTAGCATGACAGTTCCTTCCCCTCACCAGCGTCGGCTCTAGCTTCTAACCATCAGCTTCTCTTGTTTGTGTGTTTCCAGGATTCTCCACTTGGCCATCATTCACGAAGAGCTGAACTTCGCGCAGTATTTGGTAGATCTGTTCCCTCCAGAACTGATGGATATCCAGAACAACTTGTATCAGGTATCGGGTTAAGATTGCGTAACAACATTAGCATGCGTTCAGGGAACTGGGAGCCTGTCGTGCTCGTGTTTCATAATTAAGACCCTGAAGGAACAGGAAAGGAAGAAACTGAGGGAAATCTTGCATGAGAGTTGTAATGAGTTTGGTTATTTTTGTTTCCCCTTTGAGGGAAACTCCCCGAATGTGTATCAAAGAACGATGGGGGTTTATTACACTCGTTCGACAGCCTCCGGTTTCAATTGTTATTTTGAAATTTGGGGTTTATCCGGTGACAACAGATGAGGGGCTTTCTGAAGAAACCCCCCGTGTTCAGAACTGTTGTACTTAGGGAGCCTAAATTAAGTGTTTGTTCACTTTTTGTTGGCATTTTGGTTGAGGGAAGCTGCAGTGTGGGCAACTCAGCGTTCACGGTTTCAATTAAATAGCAGTGAATAACCTTTAAAGGAATAGTGCACTCAAAAATTCAAGTTTAATCGCTGTTTACTCTCCCTCAAGTGGTTTCTGAACATTGAATGCAAAATAAATATATACTAACAATGTTTGAAATTGGTAACCATTGACTTCCGTTAAAAAAAAACACACACACAATGAAAATCAATGGTTACTGGTTTTCAGCATTCTTCAAAATATCTTCTTTTGTGTTCAACTCTTCCTCAAGTGTTTCTGAACATTGAGTTATTCTGCTGAACGCAAAAAAAAAAAAAATTCTATCAATGTTTAAAATCTTTAACCATTGACTTCCATTAAAAGACACACATAATGAAAATGAATGGTTACTGTTTTTTAGCATTCTTCAAAATATCTTCTTTTGTGTTCAACTGAAAGTTTAATCGCTGTTTACTCTCCCTCAAGTGTTTCTGAACATTGAGTTATTCTGTTGAATAAAAAAATATATATTTTATCAATGTTTGAAATGGGTAACCATTGACTTCCATTAAAAAAACACAATGGATATCAATGGTTACTGGTTTTCAGCATTCTTCAAAATATCTTCTTTGTGTTCAACTGAAAGTTTAATCACTGTTTACTGTCCCTCGAGTGTTTCTGAACATTGAGTTATTCTGCTGAACGCAAAAGATATATATTCTAACAATGTTTGAAATCAGTAACCATTGACTTCCATT